>DWAJ01003023.1:0-15752 GCA_018238005.1 Eurema mandarina
GTCGGAGCTGTGGGGGCGAGATCTGTCCGAAGAACTTGGTACTAGATCGTGAATTTGGTTTTAAATACTCTTTTTTTAAGGTGCGGCGTCTATCCTCCTAGGGCATCTATCCCACTTTTACCCTACGCGTTCTTAGAATTAAATGTTGAGGGGGAATATCATTATGTTAGAATATTTGTTTAGCATTAATTTAGATTATTCGCAAAGTATGAGTTAATGTGTTTTAACGTGTGTATATTGTATACATAGTAACGACTTCACTGGTCTGAAATTGTCATCTAATTAGTAAAATAATAGTATACTAATATTATAAGATGTTCTTCAGATTTCATTTACTGAATAGACTCTATAAATTACCAACATATAAGCACCTTACTTACCTTAAAATATTAATAAGAATAATACGTTAAGTAACGTTAATAATGTAACTTTTATTTACACTTAAAGCAAACCTGTCTACACAGACAGGACACAATACAGTCGTATAAAGGAATAACTTATAGTCTATATACACAAATCCTTACTAATATTATAAATGGGAAAGTAACTCTGTCGTCTGTCTGTCTTTCCATCATGCTAAAAATACTGAACCGATTAGAACGAAATTTGGTACAAAGATAGTCTTAAAGCATGGGGAAGGAGATAGGCTACTTTTTTTAAAACAAACCCCAAAAGGTTGCGCGAGAGCTTGAAACTTTTTATAATTTTACGCTTTCACGGCCAAACCGCTGAACCGATTGTAATTAAATTTGGTACACCGATGGTCTAGAGCCTGAGATAAAATATAGGCTACTTATTAACTGGAAAAAAGGTTTATAAGGAAAGGGGGCGGGGGTCAAAGTTTATATGAAAGTCCACCCGGACGGAGTCGCGGGCAACAGCTTAGCAAATTATTCATTTATACGACAGTTTATTAGCAACAAAACCTATCAATAAAGTTATAACATGTCCATCAATATAATTTCACACTGGCTTAACATTTTAAAGCATTACCATAGTTTGATATTATCCAATTACCTGTAGCCTGTTAAGCGGGTCGACGGTGGACTGAATTATTTTGCATCATGTCGGAAAGCTATGCGACCCGCCCGCTCGAGTTTAATAGAGCAGGTATGCTTAATGAATAACATACTACGGCCACTAAGTTCGGCTATTGTTCGCTTTCATTGGGTATTGAGTTAGAAATTTCATAGGAAACTGGAATTTTTAACGTCGCTTCATCGCTTACTTGTATAATGCTGAAAAGGTTTTCGAAGGTTTACAAGTTGCAGTATTTTTAAGTTTTCATATTCAAAAAGAATTTACTGGAACCTTGTGATTAAACTATTCACGTATGTGGCTACTAGCATCGTAATATTTAGGTATAATCTGAAACTGAACATTTTTCTAGCTCAAAATAAAGGTAGCTACGGAAACCTTGGAAGACAAGTCCTTCTCGAACGTGTTAAGTTTTTATTTAAACAACACTTTATTGAGAATTTATTTTCTGTCATATTATTTTTCAAACTGAAAAGTAAACAATGTACAAAGCTGTAAGTGATAGGAACTTAAAACCATTAGACACGAGACAAACTACACTTGTAGTTCAATTGCAAAAAGTGCTAAATAAATAAGAGTTAGTGGAGTCCGCAGCAATCCTTTGATTGAATACGTGCTTCATAGTACAGGGGGATGCTTAACAGCGCCCGAACGCGGTGACAAACGGCCTCGTAATTATTGCCTTGTATATTTACGGCCAATATAAACTTTACGACATGTCAGATACATGTCAATTGTTTTGCTTCTTAATAAGGAATTAATAAGTTTTCACGTATTTTTTTTCTATTCAATGTACTGCTTTGTATATAATTTTAATTCCCTCATTTTTCTGTTAAAAATTTCCGTACAATGTACTTGTCATAGAAATTTTGAGTAGACCAGAGTTAAGATTAAGAGAAAAATCGGTGTGATTAACAGCCTTATCTTAAGTAGTAATTGTAAGCAACCATAAAAAAAATCATAAAACCATAGGTTTCGAGTACGAATTTTTATTTTAACGCCTTAACTATTTTTTTAATAATTTTAAAAATTTGGATACAAAAAGGTTTTATGTAGGTGTAATAAAATACAGCAGTATATTGAATAAACTACAAACAATTAAAGTGGTTTCAAAATGTAACGTTCATTAACCGTGAGGCGCTGAGGCAAAAACTTTATTGCGACTTGGTCGTGGCCGTGTCGCGTCTACTCTAATTAATATGTTTAATTTAGCTTGTAATGTTTAATAACTTTGTGGCTTTTAGGAACAAAATACATATTAATATTTGGTATTAAAATTCGGTTCTTGTATTCGCACTAATACATTTCATTTTGTGGTAATATGTGATATTGGTTGGTGTGCGTTTTAACTTATTTTCATAAAAAAAAAACAGAATCATAAGACAGACGTAATGCCCAATAATGGCCATAACTTCTTTTGAAGCAACCATAAATATTCATCCAAAGCAATTCCAGCATATTTAAATAAATTAAGCTTCACTGCATATGAAATGAATTAACAATTTGATACAAATTGCAAAATGTTGTGGAAAATTCATTTATGAATCAGGAAATGTTATTACGATCTCGTTCAGGCGGCGCGCGGCGGCTCGCGCTCAACGATTAATATTAACAGTTCTTTAATTTAATTTTTCTTTAATCTCTTTTTTTAATCAGAGTTTTCGGTCTGGCGGTTGGATGTTTTTGTTAACTCCGTAATCGTTTTTTGACTACATCGTACTTTGTAAGGATAATTTTTAATGTTGTATCTAGAATATTTCGCAGTGAGCTACGGTTAATAACCGACAGTTACGTCTAGTGTTTAATTCCTTCTGGCGACTTTAATATAATAATAAATTTACCTCATTACCCCGTATATCTTTAGATTTCATTAAAAAGGTTAAATTTCCAGATTTTTCCCCGGAATTACGGTCTATAAGAATGCTATTTGTATTTTAGACTTTCAGGTTATTCGAATATCCTTCGAATGTCGAAAAATGCGTTTTTTTTTTAATAAACAGTCGATCGAACTTCTTTTTCACGTAGGCTTAGGAGGTTTGGTTTGTAATAAATTCAAGGGATAGTAGACTTGAGTTTGAATGCATTCACGTATTTTAAATATAAAGGAAAGATAAAGCGTTTGACTCTTAATTCCTTGAATTTCATAAATGGCAACACTGAATAACTGTAGAATAATTCTTATAACAAATAAACTCCCGATCTAATTTGTAATTATTTTTATAATTACAAGTTAGATTAGAAAATAATTCGAGAACCATCAAATGGATTCGTGGAAAATCTTAGGATTCGAAAAAAGTTGCTTGCGGATTTACCATTTTTACATTCTAAATTAAATTTCGTGTAACATAGAAACAGATCTGTTAACAAAGACCCGTTACCATGGCGAATATTAATAATACTATTATTATATTCTGTAATCCAAAGTTATATCGCATTTGTATTCGCAATATTTCATCGTGTTTCATAACTCCATTGATAAGATGGCGTGATAAAGCTCTTACATTGTAAATGCGACTCAAAGGTTCTTAGAAATCGTGAATCTCTATGAGCATTATACTCGTATTTACGACGCCCGGCCGACACGTTTTGTTCCGATGATATTGCTTGAGACTTCGCGTGCAATATTTTCGTTAGGAAGTGTTTTATTACCTTATTATATTTAACTCTGTTTGCCCGGGACGTTCCCTTGTGGATTAATAGCGAGTTTGTTTTTGTTTTGACCATCGTTTACGTTCGTAAATCCATAAAATATATTAACGAATATTTACGATATTTAAGTTAATAGACGAGTCATTTCAATATTATGATGTAGGTACTTTATAGGATGTATTAAATAATTTTGTCTTTATCTACATATTCGACATTTGTCCCATCTAAAAATCTTTATAAAATTTTTTATTCAATTTATAATGTTTATGCTTGAAAATACAAAGATGTATATTTGCATTAGCAAGGAGTCAATCATTTCACTATAGTCACAAATATAGAAATAGCATATGAATAAAGCTCATGACTTAGTACTTAAAATGTACACCTAATTATCTTTGTAATCTGAAATACATTTCTTTAAGATATGTGCATACAATTTGCGCATTTGCAATGTACAGTGTCAGTGTACACAAAGAACAAATTAAAAAGTTATATGCAACAATTCTGTGTCTTCCGTGTCGGTATCTTCATATATAATTCGTAGCGAAATATCCCAAATGCCCGTAGTCCGCTCCGCATCGGGGGTATCGTCCTCATATAAAACCTGCTTGTTTTATTCAAACGCTTGTCTATCGCACACCGCCACACGTGCGTGCATAAATTGTTAGCTTTTGCGAGACTCTTTATAAAATACAGACACATAGAACAATAACACCTAGCACGCAAAGTGCAGCCATTTCAAGAAGTAAGGTTTAATTGAATCAATTAAATGTTTTAGCGTTAAGAAGTTTGTAATGTTGGATCTGCTAATATAGTTTTTAGATAATTCATTTATGCTTATAATTTGTATTTTAATTTAATACTTTTGAAAAATATTCTTTAGTGTTACGAGTTAATCGTAAAATTGGGAAATTGAAAAACCAGACCAAAATTCCAGTAAAAATGAAATTAGGTAATTTGTCAACTTAATAACGAATTTATATAATTGCAAATGTAACAAAATTAATGGCAAAACGAAACATTATTGTGCAAGTTACTGGCAATAGCGACTTCACTTACATCATGAACTTTGTACAATTAAAGGAAACATCGTATGCTGCAGTTTGTGAAAGTTACTGCAATATCAGGAAGTTTTACAATACAGCACAAATAAAATGAGGTTACTGTTAGCTATAATATGTAACGATGTTTTTGTAAATTTTTTTACCCGACAACGGCGGATCCAAAAGGGAAGTTGTTTTTAGGTAGTCTATGTATTTCTGAGAATGTTTGTTTGTTACTTATATTATTTCTACAGACTTGATTTTAATAAATTCTGTGTAAAAAACATCGTAATTATGCTACGAGTATCTTAAACAAAATAAATTATATTTTCAATCATTACGTTGAAGTTTAAAAACCTTTTTCTTATTAATGTCCATTAAAAAGGTATCTCATAAAATAAATATATGCCATTGTTCAAATTATTTCCAAACTTTATAGATAAATAATTCATAGAGCAGACACGAACATAATATAACTTTTCTAATCTGTGCTATAATGACGTCCATAACTGGCAGACTACTCCAAGTTATAAGAAAAGTGATCTTAACAATGTCTGACTCAATATTACTAAGATTGGATAAAGTATAGACGAATCTTGATAGAAGTAGATATTGAAACCTTCAAGACAAAATAAGGTCAATTGTTACAAGCCATTTGTTCATAAGAAATAACAAAGGCGAAATGTCATTCCGTAGTTCGTGATACGACCAGGTTTTTATAGTAAACACACAGAGTATTTATTACCTTTGTATTATACAAAACAAGACGCGCATAAAAGACATTTTTTAAAATTACTTTAAGTTTATTATAAGTCTAAATTATGAACTTAGAATACTTATTACGGTTTATACCTACGTTTAATTTACCGACCATATAGGTCGTCTATTTCTATTGATTTCATAAGTGAAGTAGTTACCAGATGTCTATTACATGTATTGTAATTTGTAGTACTAATTTGAATAATCCTAATAATACAATAACGACGAATTAATAGTACCTAACTATGTGTTATCACGTTAATTCATTACAAAGAATCTGAACACTCAGTCACAAAAGAAACATAATGAAAATACTGCTGGCATTCTCAACGCTGACAAATGTAATCTTGTGAAACCGCCTGGTGGATTCAATTTAATCAGTAGACCTATGAACGCAGCTCTATGACGTCACACTTGAAACAAGCGTAGCGTAAAGTTGCCATTAAGGAAAATTCTTACCGTGAACGTGAAGTAATAGAAAAGTACAAACTCCTCGTTCAGAAACTTTATAAATCTGCTACGTTGCAGTTTTTACAAAATATTGTAAGTATAATTAGAGTTTATGGGGTTTTTGTAGCATGGATTACATTTTTGTGAACTGCAACATTTTAATAAATAGCAGAAGAAGTAAAATTCTAAAGACATTATTATTTTCATGAAGTAAAAATTCTTACTATTAATTTATATTTATAAGTGAAAATATCTAATAAAGACCCGATTTTAGATTGTTTTAAGCGTCTATAAAAATACATTAAATTTATGTGCGATAATTTATTATGTTATTCAACGAAAAAACCTTAATCATCCTGACCATAGACATGTCGCCTGATACCTTGTACGCGACAAAGGTCAGCCATTAATAACTCTCAAAATATGACACGGTCACTGAAAATATAAAAGTAATTTGAGCGTAACAGAAAATTAAATCGAACAATAAGCGACCGTACTACACAAATATGAAACATTATTCGATTTTCAATTATCTTATACAAAAGAACGCTCGTTTAAAAATGAATCAAAACCATAGAGAAATTCACTTCTAAAAATATTATTTTACATCAAACTCAGGTTTACGACTTGAAAATAAGATTTTTAATAAAATTTCGTCTCACGCTAGCTCGACGGCTTATTAAATTTAGATCTGGCCTAATTTTCTTAACTCACTGACCTGGCTAATATTTAAGATAAACTTTCCGTACTGAGAAGCGTCTTGAATTTAGTTCTATGTTAACTTTTGTTATTCCTTACATAAATGGTATAAAGCGATAACCGGATTATGGAGATGTTTTCGTAAATTTAAAGACAGTTTATTATGTTTTTTCTATGAATAAAAAGCTAAATATAATAAATAATACACATGGCATACATAATATTATACTTCTGAAGATAATTTCTACTAGCAATTTGACACTCACATTGAATATTTACAATTTCAACAATAACACCGGTATACCCATCTAAATTCAGACACAAATTCGTAATTCTGTTAAATCATAAGCATTAGCATTATTATCATAATCCCTTTAATAATCCAATATAAATGCTAAGTACTAAAAACTCGTATAAAGTACAGAGCTTACATATTTCGAAATTTCTGGACATTTAATCCTCATGTCCGACGTCTGAGTTAGCAAATTGGTTTGAAATATTCAGCGTAAAACGAGCCAAAAGAGTTAAATTTTAATCCTTGTCGACTGCCCACCGCTAAGCGCTTCAGTTGTAGGTTTTAATACATTTGACACAGTTTAAAAGTTAGCCAGGATAATAATTGCAGCTAGGAAGTGTTATTTATACCATTTATATTTAGATAGAAACTTTTTAGACAGATTATATACTAATAGTCATTTAGTTATAGGTATTTCGTATTAAAACTTGACGTAAACATAACCTAAAATTAACCGGCAAATGTTTGGATTTATATAAAAGTGACCTTTTAAAGAGTAACACGCTAATTTAACCGCTTACTGCCGTGTAGGCAATAGTGGTGCTAGAGCGAAAGTAATGTGACCTAGATCTGAGAGAACCCTGGTCCCTGACTTACCACGCTGCCTTTAATATATTAATTCACGCAGCAAAAATGCCAGCTAGCATAAAACAAACAATTTCATTTCAACGCGCGATGCAACTTTTATTCGATTTAGGCTTTTTAAATTCGTGTTGTATTGCGCTGTCGGAAAACTCTTTTGTTTAAAAGTTGAACGTAGTTTTTTTTAAGTATGCCTTTATACATTTAACACTTAACATTTGTCATAATCGATTTGAGAATAAAAATAGTTGTGTCTACAACTTAAGGATAATTAAGAAAATGCAAAACAAATGAATGTGAAATATAAATACGATGAAAAACGAAATAACTTTAAATTCAATTAGTCTAATTAAAGAAGTGAATAATAAACTAAGATAAAGCTAACTTTGACGCTACTTTCAATTTTCTTGGACAGAAACAAACAAACTTTGTTGGTTAATATAATTAATTCGTCCGATCTCAGGAAAGTTCTTATTAGGTAGATTCTAAAAGAGTTATTTTATAGAAACAGGTAGGTACTAGGTATGAACATTTGAATATTATTTGAACGAGTCACTACTATAATCTATGGACGCTATAAAAAAACAAGTCAAAGGAGGTTCATTTAGACTTAAATAAAACAGTATCTAAGTAATTAAAAATTAACAACAATCCGTCATGTTACAATACTTTTGTGCTTCTGAAAAAGATTTCAGACAATAACAGCAAAAACAGTATTTTATCTCCCTGTAGGATATAAAAATGGCAAACATCAAAGGAAAATGGCCAGTACTTTTGGGTGTCAATGACAAACGCATTACCATAATCTGTGGAGAGTCTATGACGAATATAAAAGGGTTTGCTTTCATTTTCTATGTCATCATGAATAAGGAATCTTTTTATCTTATTTTTTAGGTTATTTTGATTCTAACATTAATACTATTTTTAGAATACTTTTTAAATGCATTTACTAACAGTTTTGTCGCTCTATATTATTAAATAAAACATAAAAAGCACACTACGAATGAAAATGCAGAAGGTAGCTATATAAAATTTTCAGAGCAACACGATTTCCGATGCCATCTCCGATAAATGCTCATATGCGTCCAATCTCGAGCGATATCACGTAATCTGCGAAGCGAAGAGTTTATGCGGTAAAAGACGAGGGTTCGACAAACTAATATGTTGCCGTGAACATTTGAACGACTTCATTTGAAAGCCTTAAGGATTTTCACTGATATTTTCCTTTGTAGCGTCTTGTTTCAGATTCTTTCCTATTACATGTCAGTCTTTTTGTTAGAATTCCAATAGATATATTTCTAAACAATTTTCCGCGTGATTGAGTAGTGTAGGAGGGTGCCATTCATATTGGGTTACATTTTTATCCATCAGCTCAATTTTCGTTATCTTTTTACTCTTGTGATCGTTTTTCATATCACTGTTATATCATGCCTATATAATGAATACAATCCAATAGCTACATTTCATTGTGTATTTATTCACGAAAAGGACCGTATAAACTATGTGTAACAAGGGCCATACACTAACAATAACATGCTGGATCACGTTCGTGACATCACGATACGCGTTTGTACATATAAGTAATATAACTACATACCTACTGCGTTTATTATTTTCCGACCTTTTTTGTAAGTAACGCTTTGATATCGAAATGTTATGTGTATTTCGAAATATTGAATACGAAAAACTAAGCCATATCTAAATTTTCCTTAACAATTATAGTTTATATTTTTATGCTATTTGC
Organism: Eurema mandarina; assembly: GCA_018238005.1. NCBI lineage: Eukaryota > Metazoa > Arthropoda > Insecta > Lepidoptera > Pieridae > Eurema > Eurema mandarina. The sequence continues at coordinate 9,260 of DWAJ01003023.1, forward strand.
TACTTCCTTTATGCTTTCCTAGTATAGCCCTGGTTTTATTTAAGTAGTTCGTGTTTCCGCGGCAATTCCGGGATAAAAGTGATAGTCTATAAGGTCTAATATATGCCTATATCTTGAACTTCATACACATCCATTCAATATTCTTTGTATAAGGTAGTAACAAGAATCCCTACATAAATACTTTCACATACAGAAACAATCAAGTATTTAATAATACATTTATAAGGTAATAAGGATAATTTGATGCAATTACAAAGACCCTACGACCCTAAGTGAGAATGAATTTTAATGATGTTGTAACGAAAAAGAGTCATTTTAGAAAACTATACTAGTTACAGGAGAAACAGGTTATAGTCTTGTAAAATACATACAAAAGGGTCGCGTTACGCATGTAATTACACGTATGCTGCGGCACGTAGGTACGTGACATTGCGACACGCGCTTACATATTCTATGTACTGCTTTGGCTGATTCTCGCCTTTTTGTGTAACTTTTTATATTTCGAAAATATTACAAGACATTATTCTTAATTGTCTTAAATGCTTTCCATAGTAACAATAACTTAGTACTTAGATAACTGACCAAATTCAAAAATATAGTCTAGGTGTTACTAGTCTAGCGTATTTTAACAGCTTTTGTAAAACTGTCTGACGCAGAAAATAATTGTGTGTGATTACATTTTCAAAGCATTGTTAAAGTTAGATAGGTACACGCTAAGGTATAATAATACGTTTACAACAAATAAATATTGATAAACTAAACCCCGTATCATAATGGCCTCAAAGTAACCTAAATAAGGATTGTAGGACGAACGTTATTTAATATTCTGACCCAGTAAGTTGCTGTTTCGTAGTTTACGGCTTTACGAGGCCCGAGGGCACTGGTATGGGATAGACCATATGCTGATACTTACACGTCGATAGCTTGTAATAAACTTCCATTGCTGTTACGCTTTTTCTATACGAATGCTTTTCCATTTTTAATAAAGGGAAAGGGACGTTCTGATGGTTATTTTTAATGTGTTATGGTACGACTAAGGTTATGAATATTAGATGTAATATGTCCATAGATTACGAAATATTAACGGATTACGTATATGTTAATATGGACTTTGGAAAGGTACTCCTACATAAAAATATGGAAACTCTTAGTTTAACAATACATAATAGTTAGGTATGAAAGCCTGTTCAAATAGGACATATATAATACACCTACGCAGTAAACCTAATTGAATTGAAAAGACAGTATAAAGAAAAGAGCAAAAAACATAAGTGAATCGGCTTTCCAGTTCGTTTCGTTTTCTCCTTTTGTGATTTCGCCCTATAGTATCCGAGTATGTTGATTTGTTGCATATCTCGTTACCCGAAGGCCTTAGAGCCACATCCATTCATATAACGTATGCACGTGAGCCTTACATTTTAATTAATGATATCGCTACGTGAATAAAAGACAGGAAAGAGGAACCACCGATGGTTTATGCAAAAGGGAAATTCACAATACGCCAGCTGTATTTGTAATATTTATGATGGGTGTAAAGTTTACTCTCTATAGAGTGAAGTAAACTAACCAAAACATTTTTCATATGGGTACGAGACATAGTTTTCCTTTTATATCATGTGATGCTTTTTAGATCTTTCTTCTTCAATCATTAAGTTGCAATTCTATTAACACATAGATACTAACTATCTCTAGTTGATGTTTAAATATGGAATCAAATGCAAAGTCTCATCGCTACTTTTATCGTAAAGCAAATAATATAAGTAGAAAGGGTCCGAGAGCTGTTTAAAACATATAATAACTATATCCATCACTTAATAAGAAACTTTATGACATACAAAACAGGATAAATAGAAAAATGAAAAGTAACTTCTACACTTCCATCCGAACATAGAACGTTAATCTGGGGACTTCATTTACTCAGGCAAAGCTGAAGTACTAAGCTAAGCTTAATCTGAGTTTAGTTAGCTGCTAAAAGCTTTCTATACACTAAGGTTTTATGGATAATTTCTAAAGCTAAAACCCAATCTATAGCGCAATGCGAATTGGATATTGACTCGCGATTATATTCCTCAAGCGAGTATCGGGATAAAAATATAGTAGAAGTTTCTGCTTTATATTGTTAACAAAAGGTAGGCATTTGTAAATTATAAAATCGTTGTTGTTATTAATTTCGTAAGCAACTGCTCTAAAAGTCAAATATTGGTTTTCGAATTAGATACCTACATAATACATATATCACTTAATATGTAGATATGTTAGTTGATTACAATTTTTTGTCGTTAAGCTTTATGACTTAACATTCTCGGTAAATAAAGATCATAAAAGAACGACATTCTCTTACATTTTACGACAAGTATAGAATTTTATTCCGCGTCCAATACAGGATTAAGTCACGCTAGCCGCCACGCCATCCATTTCAAGAGACACTCCATTAGCGCGCTCTAACACACGATTTGAGTTCAACTTTAACACAGGGTACGTACTCGACGCTCGCCCGATATAATAAATATTATGATGCGATGCAAAGTCACATCATAATCGGTTTTTCTGTCTGTCCCTATGTATACTAACTGATTGTCAGGCGTTTTTTTTATATATGAAGCGATTCTACACAGTCTTATAGTATTAAGACTAAAATTCATGCCGTATTAAATTCATTTTTAATTAGAACTTATATCAATATTTCAAAAAAATTACCTACTCATGAGTGTTGTGTACTATAGTACACAACACTCATGAGTAGGTAATTTTTTTTTGTCATCAGTAAGTTAGTGGTATACCACTAACTTACTATTTGGCGTAAAATCATATTTAAAATTATAATATACTTATTACTTACGTAATAAAAACGTTAAAATTTATAAAATTTTCAAGGCCAATATGAACTATGGCATGTTATATTATCTATACATATTATAATAATCGTTAAATATAATCTGTGCCTAAGGTTACACAGATAACTAAGCGTCTTTTATTACGCAAAATTAACACGTGTCACTCAGAAGAGAATTTTTTCACACCGGACATCATTATTTTTAATGAGCCAAAGCTACTTACATAACAGCGGGTCTATTTTAAACTTCATGTCATTTAGCATGTTTATTGTTTCATTTTGGACACTACTGAGAAAAAGTCTTGATTTGTTAACAACAGTAAATCGTCAATGTATTTTGTACTTATCTGTAATCTATATGGGTTTCATAGACGTATAATGCATAGACTTATAGTCCCTTAAAAATCGGTTCGCCGTAAGTGAAGCCAAAACTATGTCACATGCAGGTGATAACAGTATAGTAACCGTCACGAATGTTTAGCGATTGACGAGAATAGCTGCGCATCGGTAGAATCGCGCTCGTTGGTGCGAGAAAGACAACACGACTGGGACAACCAATCAACGGTCGCGGACCCGACGACCACGCGCCCTGCGCGCCGCACCGCTACCTCGATACCTTATTTTTGACTTCTTCGCAGGTTTCGTTCACCGCTAAAAGTAATTGACGATTACTATACGTTCTTATACTCGATGTACCAAGGCCACCGATTATGTTGCTATAAGAAATTTACCCTATAAATATGGAATTTATATTTACGAAAAACGTACGAATTTCACGCATGCACTGCGACGATCTATGTAAGTAGACAAAATTGTCTAGGTAGAATTGGCTTCACTTTGCTTGCTCGTACTGCGGTTCTATGTTGTATTATTCTGAGTTTTTTTTTAAACTCTTAGTAGTAATACTAAGTAAATATTATTTTACAAGAAATTAAAATGGGTACAAATCGACTCATACTTAAGTGTATTTATTTTCTTGCTTGTTTTTTATAATAACAAAACTAAATTGGGATTCAAATAAAACAATAATATCATTTGCTCATAATTATTATTAACAAAACGAAAACAATGTCCACGTGTCATGTACAAAAAAAGATGTATGTATATCATATTATTTGAAGCCATGGTTAACTATTGGTGTGTGTAAGTAAAAATAATAATTTAAAATAGCGTAGTAAGAAAATAATAAAACCGTACTTCTTTGACACTGGATTATCTCTAATAAATTAATATTAAAATCCAGTATGTTGTGTGTAAAATAAATTTTATTTTTACTTACAAACATAGCCTTAAAGCTTACTATTTAAAAACATCTGTGATTCGGATATTTCTCGTAATTATACTAAGCGTAAGAACAGAAAACGAATTACGTAATTATAAGACGGCGATCTCAAATAAATTTATCCTAAAGACTTAACGCATTGTAAATATCTAAATTCATTTTCAATAGAACGCAATTACGCCGAACGTCGCGTCGCAACAATTTTGCCATAATATTTATTATTTACGTAAATATTAATTAATTTTCATAGCAATCAATACCATAAAATATATTACATGATTCAATTTAATATTTAATTAATGAACACCAAGTTTGAGTATTTAATGCAAAGTTTTGGTGAAATTATGACACATTTTAACCACCCCTTATAACCTCTGAATATGACAGATGAGATTCTGTGGCGCGTTTTTTTTTAATACGAAAAAAATAGCATATAGCAACACAATATCCTATCTGTGGTAGGTTTTATAACATCTATGGTAGTTTTATGCTATATTTTAAAACCGTCTTTAGCTAAAAACATGATTAGACCAAACCATAGCTGGATTAACTAACTTCTAAATAATCTTTGCGATAACAATTTACACGTAAAGTAATATACCGATGGTAACCATATTTTACCGTGTATCGGATTTCCCTACTAATTATAAGCCATTGTTGTTATTACATAAGAACGCCAGTTATCCTAACTTCGAGCATTTTCTATCAAAAGCTACTCCAGACTTTTATTGGTACTCACTTATCTAGCCTTATAAGTCATCATATTAAATACCCATGACTTTATATGTTTTATATATCTCACTTCAAATGTTAACGAAACTTTCATCCAAACCCTGACGCCTTTATAAGGAGACACCTTAAAAGTATTTGTTTTTTATTTAATTACCAAGGCTTATCGATATTACTGTTGAGACAGACTTATTCTAACGTAGTTTGACTACGATTTAGACGTCCATTCTTGTATAGTAAGTCTATATGATAAAGGAAATATTCAGGATTAACGGAATCAATAACGATACCTTAACGATATTTTAATTGATCACACAATTTTATCTTAATTATGGTGAGTTAGGTAGTGCAAATAATATCCAATACAGATTGGCTATACCTATATTTATAAATGGGCATGATTTAAGTTTATTCCCAAATAAAGTCAAAACAGTATTATGAATGAAATATCGAACAATAACTACTTGACGTAACAAACACAAGACTTCAATTTCTAAGACCGTGTGTGTCTATGGCGACGCGTGGCGCTTGGCGGTGCGTGGAGCGTTTTTGTATTGCCATCTCACGCGCAAACGGCACGCCATACACGAGGGAGCGAAACAGATAGCTTTTTCGTAATAGTACTCATAATCAACGCCATATTTAATCTGAAATAACGGACGCACTACGCGTCACCGTAGACACAGGCTAAAGAAAATTAGCGATTTAGGTGTTCGTGCCTTCGCTTGAACCACTTGAGATTACGCTCTAATGAATCTGTTACTCTCTCCCTCTAACATATAGCCATACCACATTATTGGCCTCTCTTTCTCTCAGTGCAGTGCGGCTGTGCGGCGCGAGCGACGCGCTCCTCAGTACGCTTTTGAATCTGTTCCTAGTAACACGTCTCTTAAAGTCCTACCTGCGTGAAGTCTTTAAACAGTCACAATTGTCATACCGCTCGGCGCCCTAGGCCCAGCGACGACTGGTGCTCTCTTTGACACCTACAAAATCCTTATCCTGCGGATCGTGACGACATATTGTACGAGTCTACTTTCAAGTAAGTACAATACTACGTCGCACTCAGTTGAGGTAAGACGACACTACTTCGCGTCCTATGTCGAGGCATTGCGTCGCCGTCGTTTACTTAAGACGACAGTTGAGTCGAACTAACGACGCGACACGTTTCTCGAGACGACACGACGATGTATTATTGAAATGTCTAACACGGGGAATATTACTCTCTCTAAGTGTAGCTGTCATTGATCAATTAATTATCATTCTATTCCAGACCATGTCCGCTACTACAACGATGGGGGAATTGGCCTCGCGCCCATGTCCATCCGGTGATGATACGACGCTCGCATCCGTCAAAAACATAATAGATGAAAATTTCCTGTCGGATTGGCGTTCCTGGGAGGTCAATGTTTCGTTCCAAGATCTTTTTGGTGAAAAGATTTCATCAAAGGTCGAAAGAAAATTAAGATATGCTATCCCAACTGTAGATCTGGGAAGAGCCTTTGCACCCGAATCATCGTCTCTTTCGGAGAGAAAATATAGAAGTATTAGAGCCAAAATACTACGTTGGCCTTTAGGGCGAGCTCTGGTTCACTCTCCTCATGATATTATGGCAAAAATCCACGGCTCTGGTAAATACTATTATGCATTCA
>DWAJ01003024.1:0-15752 GCA_018238005.1 Eurema mandarina
ATATGATGATTAGTATCATCATATTATTCACGTATACAGAGAAAAAGAAACAGAACATTTACTATTGATATTATGTGACATATGGATGTCATGTGACATGTGATTGGTTGGATAACGAGTCGACATCAACTAATCAGAGAGCAGTGTGTTATTTTCCGTATTTTAAAAAAACGTAAAATTAAAAGCTTTTCTGTGATTGGTCGAACCATTTAGAACCTTATGAATGGATATTTGTTTGTTGATTAATTTACCACGAGACGTCGCAAATTGATACATTTGCGAAAATGTGGTCGTCAAATAATACAATTTATCTCTCATTTAGAATCCTACGAAGATATATAAATTTCCTGGGAAATTTATAAATTTGCCGTTCTTGTTATTTTCCGGTGACAGATACATTACTAAATATATCAGCATAACGTATACATACATACTTTGCCATCGTTTATACAAACATAAATAAATAGCCACACTATTCATAGTACATAAATATTATTTATGAATTTCATCAATTTCGGTACAGCACTCACTTGTATTTCGAGACAAACTCGTTGCCTTCCATACCATCCGCGACGGTGAAGCGAGACGGCTCCCGAACTAAAAGTAAAAATAAATTTGTCTGTTTGTCTATGCTTACATACATAAAGAATATAATATATTAAATGATTTTTTCAACCGTTATTGTAATTTATACTAAACAACCAATTGTCAGCCATTTTAGTTAAATACAATGAAACGAAATTTAAGATAATTATTAGAATACCTTAAAACTAATTAACACTTCAATTGAATTCGCCTATTATTTTTTAATAAATTTTGCGTACCATAGGTTGTCTGTAAGAAATCACTTAATAAGGTCGCCTTTAGGCAAAAGACTATTTGCTGTATTTTAATTTCTTGTTTTAAGTTGTATTTAAATATTCATTACTAGCTGATCCGTGCCCACTTTGTTGAGTAAAATGTTAAAAATCCTTTTTTTAGTTTTTGCTTTTTAATATAACCACAACGAAGTGACAAAGGTCGAAAATGGCCTGAATTGCTTTGAGAAAAGGATGGTACGGCAACGTGTAACACAAATGTGTGGTAATATTTTTGCGTGATGTTCAGATTTTTTTTTTTTAATAATATGAAGAGGGGAGACGAGCTGGACGCACTCCTGATGGTAAGAGTAACGCCAGCCCATAAATATATACTAACATGGTGATGATGAGACAGCGCATGGCGCGCGTGATGGGAGGCCATCAATTCTATCGGGTTCCTTTGCGCCTGAAATGTTAAAGACAAATATATTACTCAAAAGTTTTTGTTATACAGTGTTACAAAATAAGTGTCGGATCCTGAAGGCTAATAGTCTATCTAAAATCCTTTTCGAATAAGAAAAATAATAAAAAAATCAATATCTAAAAATATCAATTCAATACAGTTTAAAAGGGGGCAAACGAGCAGGCGCGTCACCCGATATAAAGTGATCAAAAGTAGGATTACAAACCAAATCGCGCTTACGATATTTTTTTAACTTAACACAGAGGATGTATAAGACTTAGTCCCGAACAGAAACAGCATATAGTAACAGCAGATCATAGCTTATACAGACGCTAATATCTGTCCACGTCATTTGATAGTTTAGTTAATTTTATTGATTCATGGTTTTATTAAGATACTTCATTATCATAAAAAATCATTTTTTATGTCTTTTCAGACACCCCCACCAAATATACGTAAATCTTTAACATCTTGTATAACATCGTGCATAAACAATTTATTTTTGAACTCACCTCAGTGGCCAGTAAAAGGGGTGCGTGGTGTAGGTCCGGGGTAGCCTGGAGGGGGGACAGTGCCCCCTCGCCCCCTCCTAGCATGTCGAGACGTGCGCCTTCCGCACGCTAAAATAAATGTCATATTAGTAAAGAAAATATTTGTAAAGTAGAAGCAAGGTTTAAGAATTATATAGTGTCCTAACACTGAATGTTGCTGTTAATTCAAAACAAGACATTGAATATTCAGGTGCTATGTATAAAGGCTGATACTATTATTCTTTAAGTAATAATCTCTTTGTACAAGTTCTTTCCTTACATATATCGAAGGGATTCCTCGCAATTCGGGCAAAAAATAATTACTAATGAGTTCTATGTGTTTAAAGCTCAATCAATAGAAGAACCATTATTCACCTAGCTTCACGAATATCTAAGGGGAAGAACCATAAATTAAGCTACCCCCAATTAAGGCTATTACCCCTTTAGGGCTTGTGAGGGGTAAACGAGGGGGTTTCACATAATTACCTTACCTAACCACCTACCACGTCTCTTACTTACCTGAGAGTTCGCTAGATAGTGTGTATGCGGGTGGGGCGGCGACGCGAACGGCCCCCGTGGGGGCGGCGGGGGGCCGAAGCTCCCGTGGTACTGCAGGCCCGCGTACATACCCCCCATCTAGGCGAGAGGGTATTACGTCACTTGTAAGTCAAAAACTCTTAAAGGCTACATAATTATATTAGTTAACCTTGAAAAACTTTAACTATAATTTATTGCCAATATTTTTCAACAGTTTTTTCGAATCCAAAATACTGTAAATTTGGAAAATTGTAATCTCTGTACTTTTTTATACTTGAACCTTACACTCCACAATTTTATGATAACAATTAGACAAATAGAAATTTTTTAATAAAAAATATATAAATATACATTTATTAAGTCATAAGCATTCTACGTTTTAAGCGTGTAATAAATAATAAATCCCTGTTTTTTTTTCAAAGCCTACTTTTGATACAACTTTCAAATCTATTTTGGATCAGCCATTCCAATGATATAGTATGACATACTCTCAAACGATTTTCTTTTATTTTGGTTTTTTAATTCTAGTAACTAAGTTGGCTTCTTGTTTATTATATATTTTTAAAAGCATACACATATAGTATATTTTTATAGATCATACATAAATAAAAAGGTCAAGCGAACGTCATTTCTGAAGTCTAGGTGATACACATGATTTAAGCTCGAGCTATGAACATATTAAAAAGTGCGTAACATAAAAATACATAAACATTGAATGATAAAGTTTTTGTAAAAAAATCTACTATGTTTATTTCAATTACATAACGATGACCTAAAGTTGCATCTATTTCTCTTTTACAAAGCATCATGTATCTAAAATAAATTGAATAATTTCATAGCATAAAACTCTCCTTGAACCCCCCACTTTTAACCTTAATCTCAACCCTTAAGAGGGGTTAAAAACAACTATAAATTATCGTAAATCATACCGGTTTTAATTCAATCACCATATTATTACCCCATTTTAGAATCAAAACTAAATACCATGTAATTTTAGCACGACAACTTTAAAAACAGCCAAAAAGCGAGCAGCCTAATATCTGTCTCATTCATTTATACTACAGTTTGTCAACGATAGAGTGAGACGAAGGTAGCCTTCGTTGCAATAACATCGGCATAAATTAAAAATGGTGTGTTTATCCATCCACTAATATTATAAAGGGGAAAATGTATCTGTCTGTCTGTATCTTTGTCTTACTTTCACGGCAAAACGGCTGGACCGATTTATTTAAATTTTTTTATTTAGATAGATGATAACCTGGATTAAACCATAGGATACTTTTTTTGCCGGTATTGCCCCGGGAACGGGAACTACGCGGGTAAAACCGCGGGGAGCGGCTAGTACATCATATTACATATACCGCGATGCGTGATTGTTTGATACTTTTTAATATTTAATAGTTGATATGGACCAAAAAAACTGTTTAATATGATATAGTTACTTAAATACATTGTTTAATTTTAAATAAATAGAAAAACAATAATTAATTACAAGATTTAAATTTAAAAATAAATGTTTTTGAGAGTCTAATGTCGGAATACTGAAACGCAACTTAAATTTAAGTACAACTTAAACCGATCCGATTTGACAGTTCGCCATACAACTCTGTCAATATTACGAGTCTTAAGGCGTTCTTAAATTTAATTTGCGTATGAGTATTTGGCCGTAAGACAAGTATGAGCTGATTTAGTAATTTAAAGAAACAGACTGCGATGTTATTTGGGGTATAATTTATAATAATATTTTTTTTAATAATTTAGAATGTATAATTTGGGGTAGACTTTCATATAAACTTTGATCCCCCTTCCCTCTTTATAAACCTTTTTTCCGGTTAAAAAGTAGCCTGTTTTATCTCAGGCTCTAGACCATCTATGTACCAAATTTCATTACAATCGGTTCAGCGGTGTGGACGTAAAAGCGTAAAATTTTAAAAAGTTTAAACCCCCCCTTCCCCCTCTATTAACCCTTTTTTCCAGTTAAAAACTAGCCTATGTCCTTCCCCAGGCTCTAGACTATCTTTGTATCTGATTTTAATGTGATTTTTTTCATTGGAAAGTATATCCGTCGAGAGTGTTCTTAGCTACGGTTGGTGGAAATCGGTTCAAGTCTTCAAGATCAACAGGTCGTTTGTAAGGTGTGTTAGTAGACGCTCCATTTGTTTGCGTTTTGTCGGGGGTTTATGTATTTCTATACTGACTTGTTAAAGCCTTTAGCTAGCCAGTTTTGCCATCTGTAGTTAGCAATATACGCTTGACTGATACATTAAGTCCTAAATTGTCTAAATACAACAAAAGAGCAGCTATATATGAAAAGAAAAATATTTTTTTCGAAAAATTCTAACAGCAGTGCGATGCAAAAAATCTAAAAAACTCTCAGCAATTTCTAGAACACACGTCTTTAAAAGAACATTACCGTTAAATACGAATGGAACAAATTAAAGACATGCTTAGCTCCTTGAATTAAAAAAAATTACATCTAAACATTTAAATTTGAAACGTTAAAAAAAATAATGCGTAACAAATGTGTATTGAAAAAAAAAACTTAATGTTGTGTAAATTGTGCTTATGTCTATAAAATATAATTATTAATTATTCATTTATATATTATTTATATTAAATGTACCTTGCACTACCGTCACCACAGTGTCTAACAGCAGTTAACATTACAGCACGTAACAATCTTTTTTAAAGTTATAAAACGTTTGGTTATTCCAAAACGACGATAAATATGGTTCATTGACCTCTAGAAAGGGACGAACTGCTAATTTCGACTGTTTAGAGCGCTATCTATTTCACACAATACACGAACCATCCGATGGCTCAGCCCATTTTTACTGTTTTGATCCCTCTTATTACAAATTCTATCCTTGTCTATTTTTACCCGACTGCGCACTGCAAAGGAGGGTAATACAGTGTGTTACAAAACATGTGTCCGATCCTAAAGGATAATATTATCTATCTAAAAAAAATTTCTAATAAAATAAAATAAAAAATCGATATCTAAAAATAACAATGTAATAGTTTTAAAGATTGTGAACCTAGTGAAAAATTTACACAAATTCAAGGAAATTCACAAATGCTGGCAACTAACGTACGTAACGGTTCGTAGACCCTATAAACCCTAAAGCAAGCTGAGCACGAGAACGCGATTTTTTTTTGTTTGAAAAAAAAAAATTGTTATTTTTTAAGCGATTAGAAAATAAGGACCTACTAACGGTATATAGTAAGAGGTATTCGGATCGGACAATTGTTTTGTAACATACTGTATATACTGTTTAAATTGAACCACCATTAAAATAAAAATTTAAAAAAATATATCTGTGCAAAAGAGATAGCGGTTTATCAAACTGAAATTAGAACATCGTCTCTTTCCATAGGTCAATGTCCGTTTCTACACGTGCGTGCATAGTAAAACATTTAGAGAATTTTAAAACAATATAAACCTTTTATAACTTCCAACGTAAGAGTTATCGAGAACAATGTTAATGTAAGCGGCTTGTTTGGACCTTGCAATAGCAAAGGTAAATTCAAGGTCAAACGTATCATACACGTTTAGGTCCTTTGAGTGAGATTGTCTGGAGTGGCACCATGTCCTTCTATGAGTGGGAGCACAGACAGCTCATTTTACCCCATTTTATCCTTCTTTTTCCCTAATTGTAAAGCCATTTCATTAACCTTATTTCCGACATCACCAAAAGACAATTTGAGCCAAGCATTATAACTAGTCATAACAATTTGTGCTTATTCATAGCGTTCGTGATAGCTCACAGGACAAATGATGCTTCTATTCAACTGTCATGTATCCATCTCACTTTAATACTATATCTAGGAAAGAGATAGAGCGAGCCATGTTGTTTGAGGCTTTCTTGTTGCGTCAAAGTGGGTTCACTAATAGACTAGGGTTCAAGCAATGATAGATACAGAACATAATATCACAAACATAAAACTACCCGCTTCCTCGTTAAAAAGTTAAGGTACAGGCCGGCACATAAGTTGAATCAGGTGACAGTTTAGGTACTGTCGTCACCAAAAGTGATTATCGAAAACTTTCGCGATCATCCTTGATGTTCAAATTCGTCATAGTGGACAGCAACTCACTTTTAAGTAAAAATGAAAATTGCACTATTAAATAAATAGCCACGTTCGGCGGTTTTACTTGCGTATTTATCATAGCCGTATCGATGACGGGATAAAAAGTGTCCCATGTCATGTCAATCTAGTATCTAATCTACTTCCATGCTAAATTTCAACCAAAACCATTCAATAATCATCCAATCTCACCCCAAAAGCTTTCGCGTTTATAATTCTATTTTATTTTTTGAAGTGGTGAGACGAGCTGGACGCCCTCCTTGTAAGAGAAACGCCAGCCCATAACCAATGTAGTGCTACCCAGAACTAATAATAATATGACACCCGCAGTGCTTATGACTAAGCTCTGCGCCCGCGCATCATCTTATGTGCCAGCTACTATAACATACAATTACAATACGTATACCTCTCTCAGAAAAGTTAGTTACGATTCATGAAATAGTCCATTCAATAAAACTAATTAGTCACTCGATTTTGGAGTTAGCTATCTATATATTTACAATAGAAAAATATATCATTCAAGCGGTGTCTAGAACCAGTGGCGGATTGGATCTAAGGCCTAGGATAGCCAGACATTAGGGCGAGCAATAGAGACAAAAAATTCACTGATGACATTGTTGATAACAAGCAGAAGCACACAGAAGTTATTATAATTAGCTATATTACTAAATCGATTTCCTTTAAGTTAGCAGAGAAGTAAAGTAGTCATATGATGGGTTCTAAAAAGGGCTGGTACTTACTACATGACCTGGGGCCTAAGGCCTAGGGCCCTAGACTGCAAATCCACCACTGTCTAGTAATAGAATTGTTACAAAGACTGTCAGTGTTCAGAGCTTGGCTGGTTCTATATGTCGTCGAAAACAACGTTTCAGTAAACGCATCAAATGTAAGGTTCGTATCGAGAAAAGTGTATAAAAACGGTGTGTCTATAATTTTATTTCTATATGCTTAATCTGTTGAATTATTAAACTACTTTTCAAGAATCGACATTTAAAAAAACTATTACGGCTATTAATATAGTAATTTTGCTGCAATAACGTAGACCAAACATGACAACAAAAAACCAAATAAACACGTATGAGTATGAAATTATTGAACTATTAAACTTTATTGTCTGGCAGAGACTGCTTTAGTGCTTTTTTATCTATGTCCTGCTATAATTAACTTTATGTGCAACAAATAGTTACAAAAATAAAATAAAAAAAACGCATTAAAATTTCAAAGGATCAAAACCACTCAGTTCCATATACAACCTAACCAAGCTGTGAACACCGCTACATACGCCTACCGCTTAAGCCTTAATTTCACAGTACAAGCGACACATATCCCGACCGGAAGTAATCTGGGCATGCGAAACGTTCTGGTGCACGTGACGTCATCACTATTATAAATAAACTAACGGCGTTTCCCAATTAGAGAGCATAGTGCGACATTGCGATCAAATTAAAGAGAGAACATTTGTTAATGTTCTGTCACTGCACATCGAGCGAAAGCACTACTTAGTACTTTTGAGAGTGCTCGATATACATATGAACGTTAAGTATTATGCAGCACAATGCGCTCAAGTGCTTTAATTGGAAAACGCTGTAATTATACCAGTGTTTTGTTAGCGAAATTTTGAGGCAGGATTTTGTACGTGCGTTGCGTTGCATTATTTTTGGAAACAGAACGTAATTTTTACGTAAAATTTCTAAGGGTTTTTAAATTACACCAGTTAAATAAGAGCACTGTATCAGAAATGACATTCCTGTTATCAAACAGTCACCCGAAAATTTCACCCATATTAAATTTTTTTGCGGGTAGTTTGACAAAAGAGATTTATGTTCAATCTCGTATCATATTAATGAAAAAAAAATGTTCCATTCCAAATAATAACACGTTTTTAGCTTACAAAATCCTGCCTCAGTAACAACATAGTCTAATTCAATCAAACCATAGTTAAGCTGTATAATGCCTCCCTAACTGACGCGCCTTATACTTTGTATGAACCAATAGGCGTACCCTAATGAAAAAAAATCAATCCTTCTCCTATAAAAAAACAAACCCTATAAATTCAACCCTTTAAGCTTGGTCAAAATAACAAGAGAATAGTTAGATATTATATGGCGCGTTATATTTACGGAGGGCTAATGACGTCACACCTTAGTAGAAAACGTGCTCCTTAAGTTCTTGAATTAAAACATAAATAAAAAATACATATGTATTATTTTTTATTTATCTATCTGGCGTACTTTTGGAGATCACATTTACCATATTTTATGCTTTTTTTTGCTAAAATTTAAATTAATTTGAGACTAATCAAAAAACTCAACTTTAATTTATCATCTGTTTCAGTCAAATATTAGTTAAACCCATTAAAAAATAAATTTTCACACAGGCAACACCTCCACAAAGTATAAAGCACGTCACAGCAACATTACCGCTTGAGGATATAATATAAATACAAAACATACATTAACGTCAAGATAAGATAACAGAAAACCAGCGCCGTTCAGCTTTGCATAGCGGGCGTTCCTAAAGGGTGGGGGGTGGGGGGTAAGCGTTAAAATTGTGAATACCTAAAGCTACAAAACGAGAAAGGTGTGATATGATATGACGTCACAAGTTACATCCGAGACTTATTTGGCGATGGAAAATCCTGCTATGGATACCGCCACCTCCTCGGGGGAGAAGGAGGCGGTTAACGAGACGCCTTTGAAGGGGTATACTGATTATAACCCCTTGGTAGTCTATCGCGCACCCTGTCGGGGGGCGCGATCTCGCGATCTCTCGAGAGAACAAGAATACACCTCAAAAACCAGGTGTATATGTCAACGGGACAGCTGAGCAAGGCAGTGATACAAAGTGGTGTTAGACAATTAGTTTTTTAATTTTTATTTTTTCGAGTTTTTTTTCAAATTAAGATTAGGCGGTGGAAGACTTAATGAGGCGACTTTTGCCAGGAAGGCACACCTAAGCAAATACTAAGACACCAGAACCAGAAAAATAAACAAAATTATATTTAAGGTCGCTTCATCGCTTTGATTCAACGCCATCTAGACCCACGCTAAGCTAAGCTCATGTTATGGCAACTAGCAACACCCAGACCCAAGATATAAATAAATTAAAATTACAAATTCATTTGTGGGGATCGAATCCACAACCTTTAAAAGGCGGTTGTGTAACCACTGCACCTAGCGTTCAGATATAAGTCATTAAGGCCAAACTGTTAAACACAATTTACATGTTATAATCTCAATATCATTAAGTCTGGCAGGTTTAAGATGCTGTCCCGTTCCACATACACACGGTAGGACAGGGCGACATTTAAAATTTTCAGGATTATCTTTAAACCACCACATTGTACGTGTAAGCGATTACGGGATAAAAAGTATTGATTGCAGTTCAGACAATATAGCCGAGAGAAAAACACGCAATAAATATTCACGTACAAAGTATCAATGGCAGCGCGTCGCGGTAACAACGTTCGTCTCCCGCGACATACGATATTATATTATACGATAGTCTTGATACTTCAAAATTTTAAAAATCTAGTAAATTTTTTTTATATGTTTAATATTAATAAAAATGTTAAACATTGTGTGTCATTTATTAGTTATTTGTTTTGACACTTCATAAAAGGCAACAAAATATTTCTTAGATTTTTGACAAGAAAAAGCCGTATCATGTTTCTTACACACCGAGATAATGCGTTGACGTGGCGGATGACGTCACTTACCAACGCTATATAGATCAAAGTTACGCTTTGATTAATCATTCGATTGTGAGTTCTATATTCAAAATTTTAAGGCAAGTATAAATTGAAATTAAAAAAGTATTTACACAGCCTACTACTGCGCCTGTTACTACTATTTATAACATTAAAAACAATGTCAAACAGCCTCGCTATCCAACAGTGAGGTGGCAAAAAAATAATCCCACAATTTTTAAGTCACCCCCTCCAATTCCTCCCCCCCAAAACTAAGCGGACACAACGACTATTACGTAATGAGAGAGAGAGAGAAAAAAGCGAAAGCATTAGAAAAAAACACCTACCGAAGACATCTTGCATTTATCTATGCGACCAATCACGCGCGTGCGTGTCAAACGACCTCACTCCTACGTTAATTAAATTTAAGCACGCCTCAAGTCCAGTAATTTTGACAGATTTTTATGGCGAACTGTCAAATCGGACCGGTTTGAGTTGTGCTTAAAATTGAATAGCGTTGCAGTATTCCGGCATAAGCATATTGTGTCGAGACATCGAGCCAGACCAACCAAGCGAGTGAATACGGAATATTTAGCTAAACAATATTAACCAGAAGAAAACTAAGATGCCGGGGCTACCCAAGTCTGAAACGCTGGAATTTAATCTAGACAACATAGCGGTGCAGATAATGGTATATTGTGCATTGATTTGACATCTCTATGTAGATCGCTTTTTAAATTTAATTTTTTAAGCAACAAATGTGGCACCATCTACGAGGGATTTGCAAGTTATTCGAACATCAATAACTTTGGTCTATTACTAGTGTTATAAAGCTGCGTTCGGCGCGGGACATGCGAGGATATGAGTTACGCAAAGTGTACTTTAAAAAGTAATAAGGAGTAAAGTAGAGTACATGAAAGTAAAGTGAATGTAAGGTAAATTGCTATTTTTTTCTCAGCAAGTTTCACAGTAACGGCTTCATTAGACTCAGCCAGCCCAACGTGTAGTAATTTTATAATGCCAAAGTTTTCTTTTGTACTACTTTGATAACATTTTATTTATATTTTAAGGCACAAAGCATGAGAAATTGAGTTTATTTTTTTTCTGCAAAAAACAGATGTTTCTACGCATTTTTGACTACTTTTTCCTAAACCACACTTCACTGATGTACAATTAGTAAGCCGACTGTTTTATCCACTAATAAAAAACTTCCAAAAAACTTAGTTAAAGAACCTTTAAGATTTTTCATTTTAACTTAGCTTTTAACACCAGTCATATAACCTTTCAAAGCTATTGATATTTGGGATTTCTCTAAAGAGTTATTTATTATATGTACTATAAAGAGTTATTTATCTCTAAAGAGATTTCAAACCAATGGCTACATGCACGCGCTGCCAACCTTCACCCGACAATCTCGCTCGGAATGGAACATGCTAGGCCCTTACAGGTTAAATAAGCTCACTCATTCGCCTGCCCGTGAGAGTCATTTTGACTCTTAAAGTCAATAATCGAACCTTATAACGAGTTGAAAAAAATTAAGATTGAAATATGATCCAAGTGACATGTGTCTGTTTGTTGTTTGTTACAACAAAACCCGCTTAAAAATGATTGCACACATATTTTGTAAATCATCTAATGGTAATGTAAATTTTTAACAATACCCCAATTGAATCACCTTAGACCGAGAAAGATCTATGTGGATCTTAAATTCCCACATGCATCAAAATAACTGAACCCATTAAGAACTTATCTGTTACTTAGATCAAAAATCACAAGTGCACTTGAATCATAACTGACATGTTTTTTATACACCTTAAAGTCTTTACAACCGGGCAAGCGAATCAGACCTAAATGTGTATACGTGGGGTACGGGACGGGAATCGAAGGTTGGTTCCTGGCCGTATATACCTGATAGCGCAGCGGATGCGGCAGCGCCGGCAGCACGGCCGGCCACACCTCGCCCGCGGGGAGCGGCGCCACCTGCGTTAGTTGCGCGACACGGTCCAATGTTGCCCGATTCAGGGATGTGGTGTGAATTATTCGAGTGTGTATGCAGGTGTACTTGGGTCAATTTCGATATCGAATCGAGAAACCTTTTGACGTATTAATTGGTGCTTAATTTTTTTGTTTAATATAATATTTTTACAATATTTAAGATCCAAGTACATCAAAGATTTTCACACAGCTTTTAAAAGCTTAAATTGTTTTCGCCGTAAAACAATAACTCACACCACATGACAAAACTTGAAAACTTATTCTACTCACCTTAATATAAAGTATAATTATTATAACTATGTATACTCTTTTATTATAAAATGTATTATTAATGCTATGCCCAGATTTACAAGAAAATAGGACATTATTATTATATTACATAAAACGTTTAATAAAAAAAATCGGAAAGTCAATAAAATTCTTAAAACTAAATTACAATAAAATATTTTGTAAAGTATCAAAACTGTTTATTCTACATAATCTGTACTTGTTTTGAATTTTGTGAAAGTACCTACATTTTATTTCGAATCACATGTATGTTTCTAAACAAAAAAAACATCGTGTTACAAAAAAAAAAAATAATAAAAATTGTGGACGATATATTTTTAGTAAGTATTTAATTAGAATTTTATAACTGAGAAAAATTGTTCATGTCAGAAAAATTTAATTTTCATACATAATTGTCTGTAATAAAAATAGACTTCGGTTTTGATTAAATAATTATATGCCTTCGATTATCTATGAATTAAAAACAAGCGAAATAATGTTTAAATGTAAATTATGATCGCAATTTATATTATAAGAAATGTATACAGGGCGTAAAAGTCTCGAAAAGTGATCCTTTGATGTTTTAAATTTAGAAACCATTTCCGGAACAAATTTTTGAAAAAAAAAACATTTTGACACCCTATATAATTAAAATTCAAAATCATATTTTAATTAAACGTACGTTTCAACAAACTATTAATTGCTCTCACTCCTAGATTATTTAAAATTCAACTCTATAAGGTCAATTTAGTGAAAAATTTAACAACTCTATTCCCCCTTATTGTTTTGACAATATATAAATTATTAATTTTTTAAGTGGACTTAAAAACCCAAAAAAAGTTACTTTATCTTGACCCCTCTTTCCTATCCCAAAACCCTAGAGTAAACTAACTTTAACTACCCACCCCGCCTTTTCATACACCCCTCCCTCAACCAATAACCTCTCTAACCCCAAAATCATCGCCTCACTACAAACTTTTTTATATGTCCCCCCCCCTTAGCAAGTCTCTTCTAACCCCGAAATCACTTCCTCATTTCTTCAACTACAAACTTGACCCCCCTGTTATCAACCCCTTCCCCCCCACATACCTGCGGCCTCTGGTCCCTGTGGGCGTGGTGGTGAGCGTGCGTGTGGGCGTGGGCGTGCGCGTGCGCATGCGGGTGGTGCGGCCAGCCAACACCCCCGCCGAGCGCGTTGATCCGGGCGCCGCGGAGAGACATCTACCGGTTAGATATTGTTAAATAATAAAAATATAATAATATTTTCAGGACATTTATACACAGCGCCATCTAGTTCAACGCAACTAGATAACGGAATAAGTTACATATACATACTTTTCTTTTTTAAATACATACATATAATACATAGCAACACCCAGTACCCCAGAAAAATACAAATATATTTTTCCGGTGTGGGAATCGAACCCGCGACCCTTCGCGCAGAAAGCAGTTGTGCTACCACAAGACAAGCGGTCGTCAAATCTGAAACAAAGGGAGCATCCCTGACCAGTCAAACCACTCACTGGCCCCTATATTAATATGTTAATATAAGTCTCAAACAAATATCATAATTTCGATCCTAGATTCTAGAAATTCTAATAAGAAACACACAATAGCCACCCCCTGCATATCAGAAAGCATTCAGATAAAGAACAGGGGATACGAAAGTAAAAATAATATAATAGCCCCCTCCATTTTTTAAAAACAGTAACTTGAGAAAAGGGGTTACTAATTTCTAAGGTAACAAACATATACAATTGTAACTATTAATATACATCACAGTCAGTTAGAAAAAAAGAGGTTTCTCAAGCTCTTAGGGTTTAAAAATCTCCACCAAGGACAC
The DNA here is from genome assembly GCA_018238005.1 of Eurema mandarina. NCBI lineage: Eukaryota > Metazoa > Arthropoda > Insecta > Lepidoptera > Pieridae > Eurema > Eurema mandarina. The sequence goes on from DWAJ01003024.1 coordinate 14,213, forward strand.
TGCCCATCAGGAAATTAGCTGTAACACAGTTTTCTAACTAAAACAGGTACCAGCGAACCTAAACTATAATAAATTAATTATAATTGAAATTGAAATGTATTTTGCGTAAACTTGTATTCATCAATAATAAAAAGATTTGTGTATAGATATATAAATAAAGCTAGTTTCACTACCCCGCTCCTTTGAAAGTTTATCCTAAAGGGGTGGTAATTGATGATATACCTGATTAATATCTAGCAGTAATGGAGGTGGCGGCCGCTCCAGAAGGCGGTGCTGAGGACATACGGCACTCCCACCGCTCATGTAACGGACCCTTCTCCTGGAAACACAGACAGACATGCATTTATTACATAGTAGTTTGTGATACACTAGAACCGCAGTAGGAGCAGGCAGTTTTTTTATTGTATGAAGTGGTGAGACGATCTGGACGCCCTCCTGATGGTAAGAGAAACGCTAGACCATAACCAATGCAGTGCTGCCCAGAACTTTACTCCGGGCAGGGGTGCACTACATTGACGCCCGGTAGACCTAACCCACCCAGAAAGTGAATCCGTTTAAATGTAGATAATTTTGTCCACTTACATAGGTCGTGGCCGTATCATAATGTCTTATATAGCTAAGGTATTATGACTATTGAGTCAAATAGAGTAGCTTTTTTGACCTTTAAGTCCAATGTGGTAGCTATTTGATTGTTGTGTCATATAGAGTAGCTTTTTTGACCTTTAAGTCCAATGTGGTAGGTCTTTGACCGTTAAGTCCAATACAATAGCTATTTGATTGTTGTGTCAAATAGTAGCTATTTGAGCATTAGATCAAATAGGGTAACTATTTGACCATTTCACAGATGTACCTTGGTTGATAATGGTGTCTCGGTGTCCTTCTCTCCACAGCGGGCGTCGCCACTGAGACATTGCTTTCACCTGAAAAATTTAAACAAATATTATAATAAATATAATTAATTGTTATTTTCAAATATATTATATAACAAGGTATAGGTTAATTTTTTTTTTAACAAGCTTTACAAACAAACAAACAGACCCCGGACAGGAGTACTCGTCAAGACGAATCCTTTTACCACCTTTGGCCACCTTCAGGCTCCATCATCAGATCAGCTCCATGTCATAATGCATATGCATTGTCATATGATTTACTTTACATAAAATTTCAACTCAATCGGTAACCGGTAAGTGGGTCAAATTTTACTTGCAAGAATTTTTTATAAACACACAAAAAACAGACCCCAGACAGATGAAACTAAATAAAAGTTTGAAAAAATAAATAAATTACTGTCCGTTTGTATGCTAAATACTTTAAAATTATGCGACCGATAAAATATATATATATGTGTCACCGGAAATTTATAAATTTTCTAGGAAATTTATGAACCTTCGTAGGATTCTACACGAGAGATAAATTGTATTATTTTACGACCCCATAAAAATAATAAGTAAAATAATAAATACGCAATAACCAAACGCCATGTACGCTCTGATTGGTTGAATAACTGTCAACAACAACCAATGAGAGAGCAGTGTGTTAT
>DWAJ01003025.1:0-15748 GCA_018238005.1 Eurema mandarina
TCTAAATTGCTCAATACGTTTTGTAGTCACAGGATTATACACAACATTTTTCGTTGTGTCACTATCACAATCAATATTAAAAGAAGCTATTTGCCCACAGTGATCAGAGCTTAAACAATTAATTATGATTTTTTTCACTGGAATATGATTAGTAAATATATTATCAATACAAGTAGCTGTAGTCTCACAGACTCTTGTAGACCATTCATTAAACAAACTGAAAAGGTTATATTTAAATAAAGATGTGAATCTAACAGTTGTGGAGTTTATATCTAACAAATTAATATTAAATCACCACATACAATAATCTTTTTGTTAGATGCACATATTTTTGACAAAATTTGTTCCATTGTTAGATCAAAAGGATCATATAACCCTGATGGAGGCCTGTATACGCCCACAATAATAAGATGACTAAGCTCTATACAGGCTACTTCTATTATCCGTTCAGACTTCTTATAGAAGACTATCTATAGATACTTAATATAAAACATTATAGGACGTGGGCAAAAATTATCCATTCTTGACGTGTAGGGAAGGTATCGCCGAAAATTATACGTGATTTTAAATAAAGCCGTGATACGTCGAAGACTAGAAAACTGATTGATACGACGAAACTCCTTTCTCTTTAGGTGGCGCTCTATTACTGGAGGTTTGCTACTTATACCCATTACTCTGTTGCCAGGCATCCGAAAGATGTGAATAACGAATCTATAAGGCATCTTATATTAAAAAGTTACAAACTTAAATAAAGACACAATTCATTCACCATAATATTATGTATGTATTTACAAAAGAAAAAGTATATTTATTTGTCCCTTTCTAGCTGCCACGAGAGCAGCTCTTTTGGCATGGTACTGGTGATGGTAGATGGGATTGTGTTTAAAAAGGCGTCTCGAAGTATTATGTTAATTTGCTGAATTTGTTTTTCTATCATAAAAGTAAAATAAGTATAAAAGACCGCGTCTGCCGCCTTCAAGTGGCTAAGAACGTGGATATAATTAGAGATGTATCCAATATACCGGTCCTTTTAAATAGTATTATATAAATTAAATTAATACGCCCACTCACATGCTGTAATTATTATTTTTGTCTACTGTTCCAGTCTTAAACATAATTTTCATCTTCTGTTACTGCAACCTCATAGTCAACATGCATATTATTTTCATGCATCTTTTCGTGACACAATAAATACGAAAAGTGAAACGTTACATAACAAAATTTACATTTCTCGCCTTTAGAGGGATCACCTTGACATTTCAGAAAGTGTTCATACCTTTTCTTTGAGTTTGTAAAGTGCAAACTACACTTTTTACATTTATATATCTTTTGTTTTTTAAACGTTCCTGTTACATCTATCACCTCAAAATTATACTTAATGTTCTTCTTGCCATGATGTTCCAAAAGATGTTTGAATAAGGCATTCGAGGAAAATGCGAATCCACACTTAGAACAATTTTGACGTTTAATTTTTGCTGGTTGCTTTTTTATATGTTCTTTTACACTGTCTTCTGATAGAAAATGTAAATTACATTTCACACATTTGTATATTTTGGCTAATCGTATTTCTTGTACTTTAGATTCATCTACAGAAATGTCTTTATCACGTTTTACTGTTTTTATATCATTACTAACATCACTTCCGGTTGGGTCGAAATTAATTGTAAAAATGTTGTCTTTAACAAAGTCTGGGTCGTTCGAGTGTAATTTTAAATGTCCCCTTAATTTTCCTTCATCAAAATATAAGCCACATTTACTGCATTTAGCTTTGGCAGAATCTACTAAACATAAATGTCTTGATGTACATCTGAAATTTTTTATGCATACCCCACATTTTGAGCACTTATAAAATGTATAATCGCACACAACTCCTATAAAGGTATTCTTAATAATAGAAGTCTCATTTGGCTCCAAGGACTTTGTACCAACAAGAACTACTTTAATATTATTTCCAGTAAAACTTGCTAACTGTCTGTGTTTGTTATTATGTGATTCATAATCTGTATCATACAAGGATAAACCACAATCACTGCACACTTTTAAGTCAGTTTTATTGCATTTATGGGAGATAATGTCTGCTTTGTTGATGAGGCCTTCACAATTTCTGCATTTGTATACAACATATGGCTTGCAAGCATTCAATTTTATAAGTCTATTAATATTCTTATGTTCCTTGCTATTAAAAATTACAATTCGTGGTGAATTTAATTGGGCATGAGTTTCCAAGTGCCTTTTTAATGAATCTTTTTTTAAGAACAAAAGATTACAATCATTACATACAAAATTGTCCCCGTTCTTCATACAATTATTGATGTGTTCATAGACTGTGAAATAGTCAACCATACAATTACATTTTCCACATTTATATTCTGTAAATTCAGGAGAACCTTTTTGGCTTATTTCCATCTTTACTCTACTTTCATATTTGTATATGGAATTTTTCAACAGTGCATTTACCTTTTCTTTCGATGTTAATCCATACAGATGTTTAAGCCATATGTCATTCTTTGATCCATAGTAAAATGGTTCAAAATTGTATATTTCTGAATATTGTTCTGAATTGGTGTTAGTTTTATGTACTACAGTATTGGAGATATTATTGCAGACCAAGTGTTCTTGACAATGTTCAATAACCTTATCATATTCATCTAGAATTTCTGAACATGCTTTACAATGGTATGCAACTAAAATGCTTCTTTCTACAAGTTCATATGTTTCCTTGGTCACATTAGGTTGTCCTCCAATTTGCGATACAGAAGATTTTTCTGGATCATCTCTGCTATTTACAGGCATTTCCATAATCTCATACTTATGAAATGGCACATGAACTTCATATGCCTTTAAGGTAAGGATAATATTACAAAAAGGACAGACTTTACTCATTTCCTCACCACACTCATGTGATCTGATAATATCAGTCTTATAAAGGCCATGTATATTGCATGATTTACAATTTGGGTGCTCAGGTATTGGAGGACATATTTTTCTACCATTGTATAGATCATAAAATGTCAAATCCTGGAGCTTCAATTTTTTATTCTTTAAGTGCATTTTTCTATGTGTTACAATACCTTTATGCGTAAGGGTTAGTCCACAGAATTTACATGGAAATTTTATAAAGTGTGAACATCTTGATTCTTTGTGGATATTAACTTTATGTATTTTACTTATAAAACATTTGCATGTTTTACAAAAGTACAAGTTATAATTTTGTTTATGAACTGTAGATGTATTAACTTTCTTTTTAATTGTTTCCTTGTTCTTCAAGTTATATTTACATACTTTTGCTTTACTCCCATCAGCAGCTAAGTCAATGGCTATAAAATCTGTATTATTCATATTTCCCTTCAAGTGATATGATTGATGTGAAGCGTATAACTCGTGATCAATTAATATATCACATACACTGCAATGTGCAGACTGTGGTATTTCATATTCACAGTTGGAATAATGATCTAAGATCTTATTTTCTTGAAAATGAACTGCACAATTTGGACAACTATATAATAGTTTTGATAACAGATCAGTAGATATTTCCAAAACAGTAAATTCTATGCTGGATTTATGTTGTAGTAAATGAATAGCAGAGTCCTTTCTTTTAAAATATAAGTTACATTTCTCACACTTCCAATTGATCAATATTCCCATGTGTTCTGTGTGATTTAGTGCCAATGAAGCTGACAGAAATACCATATCACATTTGCAGCATTTAAATAATGTAGATTTTGGCATAACTGTATTTTTTTTGCAGTCACTGTTATTCTTTCTCATTATGGTGCTGATTTGCTGTTTAATGTGTTTCCTATGTGTTTTGTATAAATGCCTGTTGTATAATTTAATATTGCCATAGTTTTTTGAACAGAACCTGCACTTAGGACTAAATGCAATCTTTTGCATTGAAGGATTTTTGATACTGTGTTTATATAGCATGTGTTGCTTATAAAATTTTTCATCCTTATAATAATCATAGCACATATGACATTGTAAAAACTTCTCTTCTTTTCCTCTAAGAAAATTTGTTTTATTTTTTGTATTACTCAAACTTTTTTTAGGTATGTTTTTAGTATTTAAAATTTCAACCCTATGTCTGTTGTATAAATGCTTATTGTAAGACTTAATATCACCACAATATAAGGAACAAAATATACAATTTGGACTAAAACTGACTTTGTTGACTGTATAGTTATCAAGTTCATGCTTATTAAACATATGTTCACTAAAGAACTTTTCTCCTTTAAAATAATATGAACACAGGTGACATCTATAAAATAATTCTTCTTTTTTATTCTGACATATTGTTTCATCCACATCTCTGTTTATTGTAGCTTTTTTAAGCCCACTATCATTCTCTATTTCTATAGTATATAAAGACATACTATAATTATTTTTTTGAAAACTCTGTTGTTTGTTAATCTTAGGCTCCAGAACTTCATACAAATGCTCAATAACTTCTTGTTTGCTGGGAAATTTAGAATTGCAGTGAGAACATTGAACCATTGTTGTTGATTTCATTTCTGTTTCTTTTCCAAGGCTTCCACTTTCAGATTCATTATTCTTTAGTATAACTGTGTTCTGTCTTGATTCTCTTTCCTTTTTCGTGGATTTATGAGATATTGTTTCTGTATGAATAATAAAGCTGCTTATAGATGGAAACAGTATCAAACAGCATTTACAAAACTTTTTGCTATTATTTAAAGCCAAGTAAATATCTGGTAAATTAACAACAGTTTTCTTGCTTAGTTTTAAATCTGTATTTCTTATGTCATGAGAATTATATCTCTTTCTTGATAAAGTAATAATTTTATTTTCATAAATTTTATTATCCTCTGATAATTTAGTTCCGGATATATTTTTTGTTTTAGTATAAATATGACCCAATTCTGTATTTGGATTTGTGATGAGATCTGGAAAGTTAAAATAATTATGTGATTCCAATTAGCAATTTGTAAATAATACTTAATTATTATAATGACTCCTGTAATTATAATGACTTCAATCAAGTACTCAACAAACACAATTGAATATGTAACATAAGTATAAATTAAGAATATCAATACCCTCATTTTCATATTCTAATTCTTGTTTTAATACGGCGATGTCTGGAAATATTGATTTTAACGCAGGATTCTCGAGTATATTATGTTCTTCAATCTCAATGTCCATCTCCATCGCATCGAAGGATCACTGTATTTTCTATATTAAAACTTAAAAGTACAATTTTGTATTGCAGTATTAAACTTTGTTATTATTTTTCTGTTTTCATTTTGCAAAATGGAACATTAGATCATTAGAATCAAATTGACAAGTGACAACTAACAAATGACAATCCCCAAAATTTTTAAAACTGTCCTTAGAAGCATAGAGATGTATGCTTGTTGGCTGTGAAACATAAACTTATTATGGATGATAGCCATTAACCTCTACCAAAAGAATACTTCACAACGTTTCGATCGCTATCATAATAGTTAAAAACTCCCAATTTAATAATAGGTATTTATTTTTTTATACGCTTATGATAGATAGAAGCAAAAATGTAATATGGTATTTATTTTACCTGTTGGTTTTACTATCTGTTCCACCCGCCCTCCTTCCTCACCACACAGCTGATCAATTGTCATTGTCAATTTGTCAAGAAAATGGAGTTTTGTTACGCATAAAATTGTTTTATTATTTCATTATGATATTAAATTATAACATAACTATTAAAACCTGCCTGGGTTAGAATGGAGAATACGGCTCCATTTCAACCGTGGGCAGTAGATGATAGTTCAAAGAATGTTAAATCAGAAAGAGAATTAGCGGATGACGCGAAACTTCATCGGGAAAATGTCAATCATCCAAAACATAGGCAAACTGCGTCTTACGATAAAGAGAGTGTCATTGCTTCAAGCAATAATCCAGGACCATCAGGTTCTACTGATGTGGACACAAACCCCACCAGTGATAAAGAATCCAAAATGGACTCTGGCAAAATAGCTTCTATGCAACAAATCGTAGAGAACACCCTAAGGTAAATATGATAAAACCTCTTTATATTGATTATTGCTCCTCTGGAATCGAATACAAATTAGAACTGTCGATTAAAATATTTTTTAATTAATGGAGTAATGCTATAGAATTTATGTATAGTAATAGTAATATTTTAGATTTTTTTTTATTTTTTTACTATAATCATTAAACCTCAGATCATAACTAAATATAGAATTATTGATTTAAAAACAAATGGTTATCTCTACTAAATAATTATCACTAACAAGTTTTTTAATACATTGCTTGTTTTGATATAATTAGGCATCTAATTTTTGTTTGATGATTCCATTGATTTCTTATTTAGATTCACTGTATAAGATACTAGCCACACTAAAAGTGTTTGTTCCCTTAGCAATACCATGATTAAAATATTTTGTTTACACAGGATATTGTATAATCATTGTTATTCATTAATTTGCAATTATCCATACCAGACATCCTTAAAAGCTATGTCTCCGCAAATATATTATTACTTTAGGTGTGATTTGTAAACATAACTAAAAGATTCTTACACTCTCTATAGTCTTTTATTGCTATTGTGGACCATTAAAATTAAGGTTTGTCTAATATCAGGAATATGGGAAGCAAAAACCTGCCCATTGGCACTGGTAAACATATGAAACCTTTTGACCTACCTTTTTACTAAAATGTTCATAAAAAAACTTAAAGGTTTATTGCTCTAAATATATATTTTTACCAAACAAAGAATACAATATATTTTATTTATTTGCAGCCAAGAAGGTCGAAATAGGGTTTCACAGCTGTTAGAAGCGGTGGAGGCACTAAGTGGAGCAGAGAGATTACTATTATATCTTCGACTTCCTACTGGTGTACCTCCGCACGATCCATTAAAGCAGCCGGTCAATCCATTGGGTTCGAGGTATTATATTCAAAAGCAATATACTTACAATATAAATTCATAACACACGGCTATAAAATATTTTAATTCTAATATGCTTTTTAAATAATTTCAATAGAGCAGAGCTCCAACAAACGGTAACATGGATACAAACACATTTGGAAGTGGACCCGGATGTCTCCTTGCCAAAACAAGATGTTTATGATGAATACATGTAAGTAAAATACTTTGCATAGTCCCGCTATATATTTAGACAGTAAACCCTATATAAAGCCTAACTTAGATTAGTTAGATTTCAAATCTGCATGTGCATGTATGCTTACTTGCAATCAGGCAACATTCAGCTCTGCTTGTCATGTCATAAAAATATTTAGTTGTTTACAAATGTAAATAAATAGAAATCTGTTTAAAAGAATATAAATGAAAAGCTAAATTAATTAGTTTTTTCGACTAGCAATCATATCCATAATTAGCTTGGCGATTATTCTTTACTTTTTCTGTTCTTAATAGACTTTTATTTCCGTATGTACACAAATAAAGTATCAATGTATTAATGTTGAACGATCTTAAACACGACATGTCAAAACGGCTCCTGGTGTGATATAATAGTTCGCCGTCAGTTAAGTGAGGGACAGTTATATACAATCATTTCATAAGAAATAAACACGTGTACGTTTATTATATAATAAAATATTTTAGTATGTGTGCATAGATTGTTTAATGTGGGCTACACACGTGTAACTTGTAATAGTTAGGCGAAGCGTACAATGATATTAAATCAAATTGTAATGCATGCATTCTTAAAATGAATAATCTAATTATATCCGATTGTATAAATGTATAAATTAAAGAATATTTCTTGTAATAGATGTATTAATTAATCATGTCTTATCTTATGTCGATCAGTTACAGTTGCTTATTTGATTAGCATTCGCAATATAATAATATTACTTTATTTAATTGTGTTAATCCTATTCAACAGGCTGAAAAGTCACTAGCAAAAGTTAACAGTTAGTTTCATTTTCATTTCATCTCATTTAAGAAAAAGCGTTTTTATAATTATTATTAAAAAGTTTTTAAAATTAAATCTCTCGCCTAATTCGTTACCGTATTTTACGCTTAGCTGTGCACTGACTATAACATATTATACGCAAATCGCAATGCAAAATTTTAATAAAGTCATGATTTATTTGAATAGCTTGTAAAATACGATAAATTCCGGAGATGCATGACGGGGCTCAATCACAACAGTAGGGCAATAACACGTGGGCTTTATCAACATTTTACGTAATCGACTTGATAAGCCATCGCTCGTATGATTTGAACTTCCATTCGATTATACCTTAGTAATAAATACTTAATGCAGACCAATTTTTGCATATTGTTCTAGCTTTTGGAATCGTTTCTCCCTACACAATTACATAAAGAATGACACATTTTTTGTAAAGTATGGGCTTGCGCTTGGCTACCGGTCTCCTAGGATGGAGCTCGCTTGCCTAGAAAGCTATTCACCCGACTCTTGAAGACTTCCGGATTGTAGTCTAAATGTAATTATATAAATGGATTTTAATTGATTGGAACACCATTTCCAAAACGTGCTCGTAAATTTGATGTTTTAATTTGCGATGTCCATAGTTAATATATTTTTAGGTTTATCTATTGATAAAGTAATAAATAGTGATTATCTCTTCCTAATAAGATAACGCGTGATAAAAATGTTCGGTGTATCATTCTATCAAAAGTTTATCAGTATTTGTTTTATCATACAGGCAACCAAAAAATTTTAACAATATAATAATGTTTGGTAAATCAGTACTTTTCTAGAAATTCATATCCTTTTCTCAATATAAAATATGAAAAAAATATTTAAAATGTTCAAGCTACAGAGAAGTTCTAACAGATTTTGCAAAGAAACTTGGAGTACTAAAAGAAATCTATGTTATATAGGTACATATTAGTTTTGTATGATGCAGTCTCTTTTTAACGTTATAGAGGAAACTTATAATTTTGTAAATAAATATGCTTAACCAAACTAAGTTATTTGAAATCGTAATATAACCCTTTATCTACACTTCTATATTCTATTTTACTAATATTATAAAGAAGTAAAGTTTGTGTGTTTGTTAAATTGTAAGGGTTAACCGCGGGATCTACTGAACCGATTTTAAAAATTCTTTCACCAATAGAAAGCCACATTATTACTGAGTGTCATAGGCTATATCAAAACCGAAAAATAAAAAGGCTTTTACGTAGAAGTCCGTTTTGCAAAGTTAATCGGAGAAAAAACAGTCGTTTCTTACGAACGCTGCTTTAACTATGAAAGATGTATTTTTGAGTTCTAGAGAAAAGGTGTGGAGCTTGAAAATGCCTACAAAAAAGTCAACGACAGCATAATATGTCTAACTTTTATTTTTAAGTTACAAAAATAAAAAATGATTATTAAGATTATGCCCAACAAAGTATTATATGTATTAGTTAGATACGATTTTGTGACCCAAATTTTTTGTGTATTCATTAACTGTTGTTAATGTTCGAACTTCTGGGGTAAAATGGGAGAAAATACGACCTATTTTTTTCATTCTGATTATTATTTTGTATGTTAATACTTAATACTTGATCTCCTTACGATTCCGATTACGAAGTCCCTCGCCTAGCGAATGTCTTTTGGCAAAGGTGATATTTATTCTTTCAAACACTTGAGCGGGACATTTGTGTGTTAGGACTTATATTTGTTATAAGGAGTGAATTCTTGCCTTCAGCGCACACTGCATGAGTTGCAATATGAAGCCACTATCCACGGCGGACTTCGGCAAAGTTATGAAGCAGGTTTACCCGACTGTGCGGCCGAGGCGACTGGGAACGCGTGGCAATTCGAGGTAAGATTTATTAAATTAAGATGTTTGTTGGTTAATAACACAAAGGAAGCAATATTAAACTTTTCAAGAAATATTTGTCTTCATTTATCTAATGATAGTATTCATCAAGTACTTAATAATCCTTGGTAATATGTATTATACCTAAATACACAATTTTGTGTTTGAATGAACGTTTGTTATTTATTAGCACAATAACTACTAATGGATTATGCTGCTTAACATTTACTGCTAAAATTAGATCCCGAATTAACACATAGGATATTTTATATTGCTTCGGGAATTTGTTAAATATAACGCAAAGTTTAGGAAATATTTTCCTTACAATTACGTAATGCGCTAATCTAATCAAGCAATAAATAAATCCGGCCAAGTGCATGCTACTTGTTTGCTTTAATGGTGTAAAACATATCGAAGGTTTCTTTCCATTATCTTGTAATGAGCATACATTATCTTATGTTTATTTGTTTGAACACTCTAATATCTGAACTAAGGGTTGGAATAAAAACAATGATTAGCTATTTATAATACCTAAAAAGAAAAATAAAATCATATGTTGTATTGAAATTATATGTCCCGTATTTCAGATACTGCTACGCTGGATTACGTAAAAAAGTGAAACTTGAGGTGCCCCAACTCCCAGATCTAGGCGAATCGTCAAAGGTCTGTCAATTTGAGATTTTTTCTCAGTTATTTTTTATCTATAGTAACATAAATAGTAAATAATTGTGATGTTCATACTTTCAGGAAGTCCATATAGCATCAAGGGAGACCGAAAGAATAATATGCGACTGGGCTGAAACGAAATTAGGTATGGATGGATATTATATAGAACTAAAATAAAAAAAACCAAAAACTCGATTTTAAGAACGGTTGGCTTTGTAATTTATACATTCTTTAGATAACAATTTTTTAACAAAAAAGTGGTTTCGATTTGAGGACGTTTAAACTGTTAATAAGATTTTTAAAAAATAATTTCGTTCATTAAATCTTTTTTAACTTTTGTGTTCTTATGTAGCTGATCATTAATATTTTTAATCGAATATCTGATTGTAGGTGTAAAATTCAACAGTATATCAGATCTGTCGCGTCATGTGTCCTCGCTCGCTATACAGAGAGCCCCGCCCGGGCCGTCCAGTGCATCCCCACCTCCGATGGCAGTACATGGTAGTACAATATAATAGTATTGAATACTCGCTGAGTAAAATATAATGAAAAATATTTTTGCATTAGTTATATCGTAATTAACATATGTATTAAAATTTTTCAGTACCTACAGAAGAATCAGGAGGCCCTCAATTAATAAAACAGTTAAAACGAAAACTACAGGTAATGTGAATTTAACGTTATCAGATTGTTATTTGTATATGTCAGGTTTAAGAGACTAAAAGTGCTCACTTTGTAATAACTTCACAGGGTACACCCGGAAGACCAAAGAAGAACAAGGGCCAAGAGATGATAGTAGAATCACCACCGTCTACCTCATACATTAGCCAGCACTCGTCAGTTAAGCACGAGAGTGAGATGATTTCGGAGGCAAGTTACGCATACCAGCCGCCCTACGTGCCCGTGTACGACGGGCGCCCGCCGTACCCGTACGCGCCGCCCCCGCGCGCCCACCGCGTCCGCCTCCACCCCCTCGCGCCCCTCGCGCCCCTCTGCCCGCAAACATCCATCACGTACTGTTACTACTAACATAAGCACTTTCTTAAGTACTAGTAACGTGCTACACTTTTCGCTATTTGGGAGACACGGGTGCCATTGCGGGATAAACCGCTAAACTGATTTTTTCAGTAGCATAATATAGCATAATATAACATATATTATCTAGATCAAGTCTTTTGTGGGATAAATTCTAATATATAATATAATTTTAATTAAATATTAAAATGTTGGACACTAGAAAAACTATAATTAACTTAAAAAAAACCGACTTCATGATAATACCTATTCAAAAAAAAAATAATCGTTCAAATTGGTTCATAATCGGCGGAGATATTGCGTATAAAAAAATTTCATCCCCAATTTTCCACCCTTGGGGGTGAAATATTTTCTTCAAATTCGCATGAAACCACCCTTTTGATAATACATATTCAACAAAAAATTAATCGTTCAAATTGGTTTATAATCGGCGGAGATATTGCGTATAAAAAAGTTCATCCCCAATTTTCCACCCTTGGGGGTTGTTTTCTTTATTATTAAATTTAAATGGTGGTCCCTTGAGTACCAACCTATACGCCGAAAAAAGATTTGTTCAAATCGGTTCATAATTGGCGGAGTTATCGCGTAACAAACATAGAAAAAAAAACATACGGGTTGAATTGAGAACCTCCACCTTTTTGAAGTCGGTTGAAAATAGTTCATATACATTCGAAGATATTTGCTCTAAAAATCATTATTTAATTATTAATGAATATATTGTAATGTTCTGCATTGCAAGCGCTCACCCTGTTCGCTGGCCACGTTAGCTTGTAGATTGATAGCGGTGTCCAAGACGCGGTCGTCATTGCAGTGTCCGGGGCGGTGGTCCTCAGCGGTGAAGGTGGTCATGCGTGACGTCAGCACGGAGCCGCGGGCCGTCACCAGGCGGACTCCGCGAGACCGCTCCATACTGCCGCTGGTCCCTGCAGTGCCGCTGGTGCCGCTGGTGCCGCTCACCCACGTGAGTGCGGCGCGAGCGGCTTCGCCCAGCCGCGGGCATCGGCACAGACCCTCCAGCTCGCTCATCACTTTAAATATACGATTCATTAGCAAACGTTATAATGTTATAATTAATATATAACATCATTAAATTTAAAAAGGTAATTATCTAAAAAAGTGAAAAATAACAATTAGACTTAATTTTATTAAAACGATCATAAATTTGAGCAAAACTTATAATCATATTTTTATTTAAATAATTAATAAATCTTCAAAAAAAAATAGAAGGAAAAAGAGATTGTTCTACTTCCTGCATTAGTGTTTAAAGGTTTTCTTAATGAGTAATATTTATTAGTCAGGTTTTACTTAAAGCTGACGAAGACGTTATCGTATGTTTCATTTCAAGTTAATATAATAAACGTTTTTTCGTAATTAATTATAATAAGTCTGGGTTCAAAGTAGGAAGTGGCATCCTAATGCGTTCGAGGTAATAAACGCTAACATTTAACCTTGGGTTCATTGTTTTGCTAGGTTTTTCTTATTTTGTGCAATTTAATTAATTGCCTATTCGTGTTAACATGATTTCAAATTACATAAAAATAAACAAATAAACGAACTTAAGGAAATTATAAGTTTTAAGTGCATTCGTTTCGTTATTTTTTTTTCTATTTAATAATATAAAAGGTATCATATATATAAGTTCCGCTTAAGAATTAAATTTGTACCAAAAATATTACGCTCCAGAAACATCACCACAATATATTAAGATAAGGTGAAAGAAAAACGAATTCACGTTCTTTCAAACTACTATGGTGCTCATGTGTAAATTCTTCTACTGTTTGTAACAGTCCCGTAACCTTAAGTTAGTTATCAGTATCCTAGCTTAAGGACGATATGCATAGAGTATCAAATAGTGCTCTGCCCTCTGTCTCATGTAGGAGACACAGACCCTTAAGTTTGTTATTCAAGTATTGTTTTTCTCTGAAGAAACTGCTTTAAAACGGGATTCAAGTAACTGATTTGAGACAACGACATTTCTTAACTGTAGCCATATTCAGCCAGCTTTGTTTGCATAAAATATCTTTAAATTATACTTTGACTTTGATTCAGACTTTGACTTTGATTTTGACTTTGACTTTGATTTTGACTTTGACTTTGACTTCAACATTGACTTTGACTTGACTTTGACTTTAACTTTGACTTTGACTTTGACGTAGACTTTAAATTTTGACTTTTACATTGACTCAGACTTTGACGTTGACTTTGACTTTAGCTTTGTCATAGTAGTGTGTATCGCTCGGCGACTGACCGACAAGCGGCACGGCGATGTGGTAGGGGTGCGCGGCGAGCGCGCGCAGCAGCGGCAGGTGGTCGATGAAGCAGTTGGTGTCGGGCACCAGCCAGCGCGGCCGCACCTCGCGCTGCGCGCCCGCGCCGCCGCCGCCCACCATCTCCTGCGCGACCACCGTACTTATTATTATATTTATTTATACTTATACTATGAATACCTTCTTTTAGCTAGGGTCGCCTGGTAGATATCGCTTCCTAACGATGAGGCCGCCAATTGGCTAAATTTAATTCTTTGTATGTAAGATCTACAGAAACGATTTTGAAACTAGTGAGTCACAGTTCAGGCTTTTTCTGCCTAACAATTTATTTTTTGCGCAAGTGATACCGCGGATCACAATTAGTTCAAAATATGAGGCTGCATTCCACAGATGGTCGGCGTAGATAGTAGAGAGATGTTTCTTTAAATATTTTAAACAATTATCGTAAGTACATAATTAATCTTGATACTTGACTATATTCTACTCTACTTATTTTGATTCTCACTAAAATTACGTTTATATAGTCTAAATTTGCCCAATCTCACAATAGGTATTTATATGGATACCAATATTTTTTGCTACTCGATTAAGCGACGGAATTGCTAAGAAGGATCGAATTCTGGGAAATTAGGACCCAACGACCTCGAGGAAAATATAAATTTTAATGAGGTGAATCATGTTTCAAAAGGCCAAAGCACTTAAGAAAAATACCCCCAGGATGACGTCAAAATGACTAAGATTACTCGATAGGTGTCTACATCGTCCGCCCCTTCTAAATTGGGAATACCCTCATAGAACTTTTAGTAGAGACGGGCACGCCCGGGCACACCCAAGGGCACCCTTAATGTGTCTTACCGGATCAGGTAGGAGTCAGGTCACCTTCACACTCTTATTTTTTATTAACTTTTAACCTTACATGACTAAGTTTATTGAAATGGTGTGGGTTGAGTTCCTGTGACCACTACCAGCGGTCACCAGTTTCCACGCGTTATTAACCTGCATCCTCTGGCGTCGTTTCTCGAGGGTCGCCTTCCGGGATTCCAGTTGCTCCTTGCGACGCAACAGTCCTCTGGTGACTTCATCAGCGCCGTCCGCGTCGAGCGCCTCGCTGGTGCTGGTTGGGCCGCTTGTGGCGCCACTCGTGCTGTCTTCGTCTTCGGAATCTTCCGTCTGCGTGTTATATATATGGTTTCAACAAAAAGTTATACAAAAAGTTTATTCAATTTTATAGGCAATCAACGTTTATCTATACCTGTTTGTAATATAATAATACTAGTTTCACCTAGCGTATTTTCCAATCCCGTAGCGATACAAATTATTCTAATTACCTAGCCGTTAATTAATTTAGTAGTTCTGAGCTAAAGAGTTCTAAAGTTCCGGACATCCACACAATTTTCACTTTATTTATATATGTAATGTGACTATTTTTTTATAGGTAGATATACTATATAAAACTTACCAAATGTTGCAATTGAGTGTAGTTTGTCTGAGTATGTTGGACAGCGCTCACATATCGGGGCTGAGAGTCCGTCGGGTATTCTAGTTTTAAAACCGGTGGTTCTACACCAACCAAATACCTGTTAATTTCATACAACAATTATTAAAATATGGTTTAATGTTAAATATCAATTTTTAATTTTATATCGTAGTATAATATTTAAAAAAAATAAACATATATATAAAGAAACTTCTTACAGCTAGTCACATGATATATATATGGCACGTGTGAATTCGTTCAGGGTTTATGAAAAGAGATCAATTTGCTTTGCAACTACTTTGAGCAATCGAAGCGTGCTAAATGCACGTTTATATTACAAATTTTTAATGTACTATTTATTTGTGTATTTTCATTTATTTTATTTTTAAGTTTTGTTTATTTGTGAGTTGTAAGAATATTTAATGTCCGTGTGCGTGTGTGAGTGTGTGCGCGAACGTGGGTCAATTTGCGCTTGCATGCGTGCGTGTGTATGTGTGCGTGCGCGTGTATGACCGTGTACGTATGCACTTGTGTGTTCGTG
>DWAJ01003026.1:0-15748 GCA_018238005.1 Eurema mandarina
CAAAAATCTAGAAATAACGTAATTATTATTGTTGTGAATTTTGATTAATATAAAGATTTATGGCCATACACAAATTTTTTCACACACTTTTGGTTCTTTATTTCGATATTTTATGACCGCTTGGCGCGGTGGTAGCAAAACTGCTTTCTGCGCGAAGGTTCGTGGGTTCGATCTCCACACCGGAAAAATATATTTGTTTTTTACATTTGTATTTTTCTGGGGTCTGTGAGTTGCTATGTATTGTATGTATGTATTTACTAAAGAAAAGTATGTATATGTAATTTATTCCGTTATCTAGTTGCCATAACACAAGCTTCTGCTTAGCTTGGAACTAGATGGCGCTGTGTATAAATGTCCTGAAAATATTTATTTATTTATTTCTTATCTTGTTATGTTTATTTAACTTCCGTAACAAAAGCGAAAATACACAAAATCGACTTGTTAAACCAATTCGTTGTCGTGTTAGCACTGAAGTAAATTTCAAACGACACTTAGTTCAAGCCAAGACGTTTTGCATTTAAAATTGTTTAATTTTGGTAGCCAATTGGGAAACAAGTTGTCTTTTAACTTGGATTTTATCTGTATGAGTAGAAATTATATTCAAAGTGGAAATTTTAACTAGGTTAGATAATGCTTAGATTAATATGTATATATAGATTTCCCTTCTGAGTTGTTCTCTGTAGAAACTGCCTTCCGAACCGATGGTAAATGTTTTGTATTACCATGACGATTCAAAAGTGTTACTATAAGTAGCCTAATTGAATAAAGATAATTTTGACTTTTTGACTTTTGACAATGATTTGGATGGAAAAAATTACAGATTTAATATTGTAAAATGGAAAATAGTGATCATAATCCTTTTCCTGAAGCTCATGGGTATTCTAAAGAGGACTTTCTACCTCACATATTATAATGTAATAACGATATCATCTGAATACTTACATAATTCTATTAAGTGTTTGACGTCAGTTTCCCACAAGTGAATGGCTGATCAATCGTACATGTTACACAGAAAATTAGCACCATTACAATCTACGATCTATATGAAAGGAACTACGATTGATTGACTTTCAATACAATCACAATTGAATCGTTATTGAATAGAGATGACGAATAAAAATAATTAAATACCCGTCGGATGGGTTAATGAAAAATAATAGATACGTATCTTTTGGTTATTTTCTTATTCAAAAACTTAAGGAGATACGACGTCGTGACGTCACAAATATGACGTTACAGCTATGCACGTTTTCTACTAAGATGTGACGTTATTAGCCCCCACTCCATAACGTTAATGCGCTATAGTATTTCTCAGTAGAATTTGATATTTTGACACACCAAAAATTATTCATTTTCTTACTATCTAAGAGCCTTCTCTTAGTAAAAAGATTATTGTTATTATATTAATTACTAGCTGTTGCTCCCAACTCCGTCCGCGTGGACTTTCATATAAACTCTCCCTCCTTATAACCCTTTTTTCCAGTTAAAAAGTAGCATATGTTGTATCTCAGGCTCTAGACCATCTGTGTACCAAATTTTATTACAGTGGGTTCAGCGGTTTGGTCGTGAAAGTGTAAAATTATAAAAAGTTTCATCCCCTCGCGCAACCTTTTGGGGGTTGATTTAAAAAAAAAGTAGCCTATGTTATTCCCCAGGCTCTAGACCATCCGTGCACCAAATTTCGTTCTAATCGGTTCAGTAGTTTTAGCGTGATGGAAAGACAGACAGACAGAGTTACTTTCGCATTTATAATAATATTAATATGGATTTTTATTATTTTCATATCATGCCGTATCCTATTGTAGTCGTGTAACATTTTCTTCTAAATAGCAGAATTGGTATTCCTTATCTATAGTACGAAACTTTAGCGTCAAGAATCGTGTTTTACGGTATTTCACAAAACTGAACCATAAATCCATGATGAGATACATCAGGCTTTACGACCGTTTTACGAGAGATGCCAATCTTTGTATTGGCTATATGTAAATTCCGCCATCACGCATTGTAGTGAGCATTTGTGTGATTACATTATACATTGAAAATACATAAATCTACACTGCTATATTTAAATGAAGATCGTAATAAGTATAGGAGTTGGTCATCTTGGGAACAAGGTTTTCTAAATTTTCTACCGGATGAAGTCACATCCTGTGGCTTCATGATGTCCTCATCATGGATAGTTGATCAGAAAATGAAAAGAGCTCAGATGGTTTCACACAAGAAAGACAGCAGAACAGAACTAGTATAATATATTAAGGGTTTATCTAAGGCAATTCGATGAATTAGCGATTTGTTGCAAGGACTATCTTATAGTCACTTTTTTTCTTAGTTTACATACAAAGGCATGTTATAGACTAAATTGGAATTCACCGAAAGGTATTTTTTAAGGTTCTTAAATAAAAACCCACTTCTCGATTCATTATTCGATAGCTGTTAACTAGTTTAGTCTTAAGTGTTTTTAATTGCCTAATTTCAGTAAAAAAAATATTTAAATAATTTTTATTTTGCGTAAATGTTGATATATACAAAATCGATCTGATAATTTTGATCAACAAGAAACAACGCTAACCTTAGTTTCCATAAAAAATAAAGTTTTATTATTTCGCAAATTAAGCTGTTTTATTTGGGCTGTAAAAGGTTTAGTAGCGGTAAATTATAAAGTTCAATTAACGTTTACAGCCGGTCTCCGGTGGCAGATGGTCATTTATAAACGATGCGATGGTATATTTTTCATTGCCGAAACAACGATTAATAAAATTTAATTCGTTTCGCAAGTTATTAAGATTAGACGGTTCTTGTATTTATCGATAGATTGAATGTTTTAAATATTAGCATAGTACTAAAGGAGTCCTATACATAAGTAATAAGTATAAATGCGAACGATATAATCATTTTGTCCTTTTTTATTATTAATTATCTACACTACGAAAGAGATTTAAATATAAAAAGGTCGATCTATTTATTTAAACAAAACAAATGATTTTGAAATATTGATTTAAAAATAGAATTATTTTTATTTAACTTAGATTTGAATAATTGGCAGGCTAGAAAATAGGCACCAAAGATATTTATTAAAAATCATTCACACGTAGGCACCTTTGAATGATTTATGATAGATGAAATAGATCCCACAGCTTAAATTACAAATACTCGGCTAATCTTTAATTCATATCCAATACATTGTAAAGGAATAAAATGTTCAATCCAGCGGAACACCAACAGTTACATCAAAGGAACCCACAAAGAAACTTTAGCTATGTTAATCGAAGCTTCGAGAACAAAACGTTCAAAAGAATCCCTAACACGCCTTTTCGATACAAAGCTATGTTATGTGGGATCAACAGATATTGTATAGCCGGTGCAGTATGTAAATTTGCGTCCAGTGCTGAATATATCGGGTTAAGTTGGCCGGTATGGTCCAATTTCTCCCAATAAATATATAAATTATTATTTTATGGGGTCAAGTATGTTTGACCCTCTGATATAAAGTTGAAGCTTTTGATACGAAGCTATGTTATGTGAGAGCAACAAATATTGTATAGAGATTGCTGAATATAACTTTACTTCCAGTGCTGAATATATCGAGTTAAGTTGGACGGTGTGGTCCAATTTCATCCTGTTGGATGAGATAATATAATAATAAACAATAAATTTAAATTAAGTAATAAGAAGTTCATTTATTTTTATACTGTATATTGTATAGTCGATAAATTTTTGTGCTCTGCTAATTATAACTCATAAAAAATTAGCTAGACGGTAAGATCCAATTTGTTTTAAGAAATACATTTTGACTGAGCCACTTTTAGTTAAAAGACATTTTTTTTACCTGCAATGGTTTCATAAATTTAATGTGCATAGTATTGAAATAAAGTTTTTTCTCAAAATTATATAGATATCCGCTTCATCTCACGCCTTAGCCCGCCGCTATCGCAGACAGCACGTGATGATTCAAGCATTCGGCTCAGCATTCTACACAAATTCCCAGTCAGGTGTGGCATTTCACAGACCGCCTGGATTTGCGTGTTTGTACGCATAAATAGCTCTAATACCTATTAGAATGGGCTATTTATTTAAAACAGGTATTAGTATTTGTATCTATATATATTTAGTATTTGTATATAGTTATAAATACCTTTTAGGACATTGAGGTTTATTAGGACAATTCTACCAATATAAGTATATAATTATTTTGTAGCAATTGTACAATATGGGTTACTTAAAAAAAATTAAGTAGGTAATAAAGTTGTAACATTTCTGTTTAGTTGATTCGCCGCATAACCAATTATTAGAATAGTCAATATAATAAATAAAGAAAGTAGGTATGTATGTTCACAATGATGTTACTAAGTAATCTGCAAGGGTACACTGAACCTACGCCTGCCATAATAACGTCAAAAAGAGTCTGACTGAAGGTATGCATGAATATTTCCCCACCTTAAAATTGATATGGCTACCCTCATAGATTACAAATTTTTCATCATGCTGTCTACGTAAATGTAATTTTTATTAATTGTCATTCTTATGTAATTTGTGGTGATAAATAAAAATTTATTATTATTATTATTATTACTCTTCTATCAATCAACTAAAATCTACCAAAACCGCAAAAACGTCGTATCCATGTTTTGGTTTTGAACATGGGTATAGAACGCCCAAACAATAGAGAATCCATCAATCCCCATACAAAGACCGCAATAAAATTTTATTTAAAGAAACGCCTTATAAATTGTGCATTCATCGATGTATCTGGTGTTTACAAGAACAATACGGGCGTGTATGTAAATGTGTGGAGAGAAACAGGGTCGGATGAATTCTTCTAGTTCTATGAATTTTCTAGAGAAAGAATTGTTACATAATATTATATTCTTTGAGAAAAGTTAATTTGAAGAAAAAACATAATTGCTCTTGTTACTGCAAATAATTTATAATATATTTCTATTTTCTTTAGCATTATTGAAATTCATGGAAGTTTTTAGTTCTTGATAAAACAAGTCCATTTTTACACAAGTTATCATTTAAGTCTAGTACAGCCTTATGGCCGAAGATCACCAGGGGTCTACTGTTTAATTGCTTATTCTGATCTACGTTTAAGTATTATTCATGTAAAATACTATCATTTAAATTGGATCAAACTGCACATGGTGTGCAAATTTAATTTCATATCGAATCAGTAGTGTAGGAATCAATCGCGGACATCAACGTGACACGTAATTTAAATATATTAAGCTTACAAAAAGTAAACTTAATCGTAGATAGTGTGCTTAAAAGTCATATAGCTCTTACGTGCTTAGTTGCTCACTACTAAAATGAAAGGGAACCCGTAACGCCCGGTTCCCTTAAGTCAGTCCCTGTCTAACCTAGAAGTGAACACACTCGGAATGCCTCAATGAGACTGCAAATTGTTTATCTATACAGCCACTTGCTATGCATCTCACACGCCGACAACCTGCTCTTATTGAGGGTTAAACTTTCCTTTATATTTTATTTTGTTTTGATTCTTTATAAGTTAAAATTTAAAAAAAAAAACAAAAAGAGTTACAAAAACCTTTTACGTTTTCGCGAAAATTTGACCAACAGCGTACTAAATTGTCTCATGGAGTACATTTGAAGTGAATCATGTTATTATGGTTCTGATACGTAAACAAACCTACAGCAACATAAACATAAATAATTTTAAACTGAATATTATAATAACATAACGCCTTTTAGTTGGAGCGTCGTAAAAAAATTTAAACTAGTAAGGCAACATTAAATACATTTAACCAGCACCAACTTGTGATGCGGTTCACACACCAGCGTAACCCCGTTCGGGTTATCTTAAGAAAATTACGCTTTGGTAATTTCTTTGTCGTGAAAGGTCGTTGAGATAGTTTCCTTTTATACGTAATTTAATACGTTTCTGGCTTTTGTGTTTACGTGTACAGAATATTCTATTTTCGCATTATAGTGAAGACGTGTTTATAGAATTACATATAGCTTTGCTACGGATTATACGTACTAAACATGAGCTCAACTTTGGCTTACTTTAGCCAAGGGAAGGAAGTAATTTACCTCTTTGCATGAACGTTAACCAGTTATAGAAAATTCCCCGTAGCTAACTTTGTGATTACATTGCTTATTAAAGAGAGTGAAGAAAAATAATTATAAAAAGAATAAGATTCAAAAGGAAAGTATGAAAGAGGATAGGAAGAAGAATGTTGTCCTACCTTCTGCAGGAAGTAATGTTATCTCGGTCGACATGACACTGCTTGGAGCTGTGTTTCTGATAAGTACAATATTGTGAATATTCTGTAGAAAATATTTTTACTGGTGAAAAAAACATTGTCCACTTTTTTAGAAGCAACCCAACCACTACATAGCACATGACATATTTCGACTAAATTGTTTCACTTCGGGTCAGAACCTTATTATTCCTGAATATAAACTTAATTGGACTTCGAAGAAGTAAGTATTTTTACATTTACTTAAATATACCTGTTCTCCACATCAGTATGAACTATCACCAACTCGGAGATTAGCATCGCAGCCTCATGCGAGCCTTTCTCCAACTGTCGTAAGTTAAATCGATGTTGCAACTTGAGCGAACTTTAACTTGTTATAACTTAGCTTTAACTTAGTGAATTGGTATTGTATTGTTGCGCTCGGATTAAACTCGTGCCGTTAAATGAGAAAAAGTTTATGCAAAAATATAGTTGCGATTCGTATTTCACGTTGTTTGGGGAAATTTATATTTTATTTTATAAATATTGTAATTCCTTATTTCAAATACGCCGTGCTGTTATTTATTCAGTTTATAGCGACCGCTACTAATGCGCCGTGGTTTGAATCGCGCTTATGATATGGATGCAGAGTTTGTATGACGATGTGTAATTCAAGAAATAGTATAGAAAAAAATATTAAAGATAAAAACACTTATTTGTTAACTGTAAATAAAAATGTCTTAATACACGATAATCAGATGCAACAAATATAGAAGTGTCCTCTTCAACGATAACAATAGTTATTTGATACCTACTAAGAAATTCAAATGAAATTAAATATCGTACAGATAGCTCACCTTTACTCGACTATTTAAATATATCTAGTAATATTTTCCATCGTACAGACTTTTAATTAAAAACCAATAAGGCCGCAAACCTAATTTGTTTAAAAAAAACAGTAAAACCATCCCTTAAAATGGCCGTTGTCCATAAAACATATTTCATTGCATTGCAGATATTTATCAAATTAACGATCGAATGCGTCAATATTTTTAAAAGGGAATCTATGAGAGCCGTTCGCGCTAAGCTTTTAAAGTGTATAACCCGGGTCAATTTAAAAACGAATGACTTTTACATAGATAATTAATCAATATATACGGATGTAGCAGTGGTAATAGAAAATACGCTTTTAATACGCATCTAGTCCCACGCTAAGCAGAGTTTATGTAAAGGTAGCTAGATAACGGGAAAATTTATTTTGTAAATATATACATACATATGATACATTGACACAACCAAACACAGAAATATGCAAATGTAAATTACAAATATATTTTTGTGTGGGGATCGAACTCATAACCAACCAACTATCTTCTATAGTTGTGTCACCACTGCACAAGATAGTTGTCGAATTTAAAAGCAAATGGCAATATCATTTATATAATATAAATGTATGTAGCATAGGTCAATGAACCCATAGCCCGCAGAACCGATGTAGTAAAAACTATCGAGTGATAAAATATATTTGAAAAATATCTGACCAATATCTATAATATAAAAATGAAGCGGCAAATGTCTAAACACATAGATTTCTAGATGGTGACTATTATGTGGTAGATGGTGACGATTCGCCTAATCCAGATGTACCTTGAAGAGATTCTAAGAATGCTTCTTAAAAAGGGAGAAGAGATGAGAAGTATATGTTAGGTTATAGATAGAATAGGTGGAGCGTATACGAAGTCACGTCGGACCTAGTTATAAAAAACCCAACAATTTCTGAACTTTTTCTCGGTCTAAAAGGCCTAAAAATCTAATCGCGTAAAATGAAATCGCGTTCCCCTGCACCAAGCAGAACGGACGTAGCAATAAACAAAAGAAGACAATTGCTTATTGTCCATGAGTTTACGACGCATTTTATTGGCCGGCCGAAACCGTATTTCATTCTGCACAATAGATTACTGCGTTACTAGTATTATATACGCTATCAGCAGACTGTGACAATTCTTTCGGAGATTTAAGAGGAGCTCATGTTAGCTGGACATTATTTCCTTTACTATGTCCAGCTTAAGCAAGCTATTTAGCTATGAGACTATAATCTAGTAGAATATCTCTCAAATACACTCGTCTTATATGCTATGAAAATGTTTTTATTTATTTATAAGCCAAATTTCTAACGCGTAAGTGTTTGGTGTTATAATGTACCGGTAAGAAAACGCAAAATTGTCAAATGGCATGTTCCCAAACCTGCGATAGAAAACAATAAGATAATAAGTCACACCCTTAATAAATAAACTTCAAAAAAAATCAACAAAGCCCTAACAAATCACTGACATCCACAATTGTCCTAATTCTTGACTCGACAAATTCACAAACGTAATCTCCAACATACTTACAATTCGACATGAGCCAAAATCCATTTTTTTAGAAGCAAACGAGCAGTTTGCAAAATTTATATGATCCGGTCTCCGCTCCAGCGAAGCGATTATACTTTAGAATGCACTTGCATAAATCTTGTTTGGTTCATGCAAATGGCCCGAGCTAAATTATGAAGACACAGCCACCTAGATTAATTGCTCTTTCTTGTAGATGAGATTAGGTTTAACTTATGCAGAGCTGTGTTTTTATTATCTTGAGCTAAGCCTACTTTAAGTCTTATAGCGAGGCATACTGATGGCGAAACTATCGGATAAAAGAGTACATATTATTTTTAGTTTAATTATAGTTTGCTTTATGGGAGCCGGCGTATAGCCCTAGGATGTTTGAGTTTAAAATTAGTGTAGAGTATGATCGTCATCCTTACTAATACATGCAGAAGATTGAGGATGTTTGTTTGTATGTAAAAACATGTATGTATTTTTTCCCCAAGAAAAAGACCAGTATCTCCCTTATCTCGGGTGAGAAGACTGACTGCGAATGAAGACTGGTCGCTTCAGTCGAACCAGGTTCCAAAGAGCATGCACCCTTGGAGTGGATGTTTTGATTTGATTTTATTAATAAGTATTTCAAATAGCCATCATATATCAACATCGTCACCTGTCAACAAAAATCAATTAAATTAAAGTCTTTCGAAATAAACATCTCGAGCTCCCTCTTCGATTGCTCTGATACTTTAAAACCTTTATAATAGAAGAATTTATAATATAACAGGTAAATCCACTGTGATAATATCACGCGCGGTTAACCAGAGTCGTTTGAAACGAATTCTTCGTAAGCCCCCACGAAGCGGGCGTTATAAAGAAAATGGCGGATTTCATTATAATTTTCTTACGTAATTCCTGCTTTTATGTGCTGTCAGATGGTTTACTTCGATCGGTAAGAAAATTGTACGAGACCTTTATATTATATTTAGATTTATACTAATATTATAAAGCTTGTGTTTTAAGAGTTTGAGTGTTTGTTTGTTGGTACGTGTTTATTTCAGGATTTCTCGTGAAGGATTTATCGACGAAGGTTATAATATTATAATTTATAACAGAGTATAACTAAAGATCATAACAATATATGTCTATCTTTAAACATTGACTCACTATAACCTTTTTATGTGTTAACAAATTTGTACTAGCAGAAGACAAGATAAAACTAAAGATGTCCATTAAAAGTATTTACTTCTATGGCAGTTTTAACATCAGCCCTGGATTTAATTTTTTGACATTTAACATGACATAGGTATAGTACCTATCTACGTATACATAAATGTTTTTGTAGATGGGATATCGATACTCTAAATCTAGAAAGACACACCTCAACACACTTAGGATAATAGAAGCATTTCGTTTAGTACTTCTCGTTAAACGAGTTACAGTTAAGTAGAATTTTCTAGAATCAAAACATTTATAGTTAGTCTAGCCGGCCCAACGCGACTTCGTTCACGATGTAGTCTGTACTAATACTAACCGACTCCTTATAATAATAAAACCTTATAAGTTACAGGCAGTTTTTTTCCCTTAATTTTTTTTGCTAAAAAACCATTCTAACCTAATAGTTTTTACTTTTATTTAGTTTTATACTAAAAAATAATTACGTAAATCGGTTCAACTGTTATCGAGCCATAGCTCGACTCGCTTACTAACACATTTTGCGATACATTTTTATATATAAAATTTATTGCAGAATGTTTTAATACTGTTGCTTAAAGGCTCGCAGAATAGTTATCTTTTTTATGCATGTTTATTTTAATGTATGTCACCATTATTTGTATTATTTTATAAGTTTGATGATTGACAGAGTTTCTTACCGGCTCTTCTCTGAAGAAGCTTCTTTCCAAACCAGTAGAACAATATCGCTTTGTAATACTATGACGATACAAAGGTAAACTCATCATAAATGTAGTCATAATTATATGTGACCAACGATATATCTACAACTGCAACACAAAAATACATTATTTAAGTCATCAGAAGAATGCTATAAATAGTTTCGTTTCGACACCTGCTTGAGTACCCAAAAATCCTAGCAACATTGCGATAGTCTCAAAAATACTGATTAAATTCGCCAAACATTCAATATTGGCTTATCGTATACACGGCCAGGCCTAAACCCGATAATACTGCGGGAAAACTTTCAAAATCGCTCGGGGAGTGAAAATCCCAAATTCTTAGGGACAATTCCGGAAGGATAGCTCCCATTGAAGACAGAAAACGACATATATTCGATATTGAACCTTAATGCGTAGGCCGTAGACTTAAGAGTTCGTCATTCGTCCGTCGGAATGGAGTTAATTTAAAGCCTTTGAAAGTTTGCTGAGGCTATGCCGTATATATTATATATAATGCATGTTGGTCGGCTATTTTCAGGTAAGGTAAGGAAAATATGACGTGTTTAAATTATGAACATCTTTGAGAATCAGCAAAAATGTTTATTAAAAAGCTTTCTTAGAATAGTAATATTACAACATGTTTGTTAGTCTTTCACGCAAAATCTACTGAAGGGATTTCACTGAAGTTTGGCTAACAAGTAGATTAGTTCCTGAATAAAAACATACGATACTTTAAGTCTCAGTATTAGTCGAAGTCGAAGTCAAACATATCTTTACTCAACTAGGCTATAGACAGTTATACTTTTGAAACATCACGACACTACAATACAATTATTTACCATCGGTTTGGAAGGCGATTTCTACAAAGAAACTCTAATAGTTGTTCTTTATAGGCGTGTCTGTATGGGTGAGCATTTTCCCTTGGAAAATAAGTATCGCAGTATCTAAACGGAACGCGAGGAAAACCGCGAATCTCAACTAGTAATATATTCTCGTTCATTCTGCATAATTAGACATAATGAAGATCATTAATATAGTAATTTAATACTCATTTCACTCCATAGTTTATTAATGCGTAATTAGTTTGCTTCGTTCCGAGTGTAATAAAATAAAATAACATCGCTCCGAAAATATGGAATAATATCAATTTTTCAATTACATACAGAGTTGGAATTTAACAAGGATCAAATTTGCGTAATAATGAGACCTAATTACGTGGTTATTGAGTTTAAAATAACTAGAGTTTTCCCGCGGCTTTATGATGAAAAAAATTGATTCTTGGAGGCATACACTATTTTATTAGTTGAATTAACTAATTTTGAATTTAGAGAGATCGAAGGAGAAACTCCTTTATACTTAAGAAGCTAAAATTAATTTTGTTTATAATAGGTACGTGTTGACAATTGATAATCCGTATATTTTTTACAAAAGGTACGTTGTGACAATTGATAATCCACATAGGAAAATTCTTCCCTAATCGTATCTTATTAGAAAGATTCAAAATCATGATCAAAATCTGATCCTAAGGTTTAAATATTTAAGCATACATGAAATGTAAGGAAAGCGACTTAGTTTTATACTAACTATATTATAGTGAATAGGGATACTACGAAATTGACTAGTTAATAAAATTACAAACAGACCAAAGCAAAGCCAAAACTGGGAACTATAAAATAACGAAACGCCAGAATGACGCTTAATGACGTACTTATCAGAATTGTGATAATTCGAACAAGCATGTCGTTATTGCGATGTCGGTTGCCAAATGTGCTCAATACCCGTAATGATTGTAAACACCGACAATAATACCGCTATTTAGTTGATTCTTTTTAACGTTACAGTTGAGATGAATTGGAAAAGTTTACCGTTTTGGTAAAATTGGTACCTGATTTACTTTTTTTCTTCAACGTAATACTAGCACACTTCCTTTTATCTATATCTTTAAGCAAAATATGTCAAATTAAAAAACTAAAATCGATTGTTAACATGCTTTCATGCTAATTTTAATTGGTACCGTTTTCCGAATTGCTTTGGTAAAATTGGTACTTGACTTACCTCTTTAAAGCAATACAAGCATTCATTTTTGTAACTTGCAACTAACATGCTTTGGCGTAGTATTTTATTATTTTTATTTATTACTTTTAACACCCGTAATAATTGTAAACAATAAATATGCTATTTATTAGATTATTTGTTTTAAATTGGTAAGGTATACCGTAATGCTTTGGGTAAATATTGTACCTGATTTACCTACTTCCTTAAACG
Source organism: Eurema mandarina (assembly GCA_018238005.1). Classification (NCBI taxonomy): domain Eukaryota; kingdom Metazoa; phylum Arthropoda; class Insecta; order Lepidoptera; family Pieridae; genus Eurema; species Eurema mandarina. The sequence continues at coordinate 12,721 of DWAJ01003026.1, forward strand.
CAATCTCAGCATTCTACTTTTTACCTATTGAAATATTATGAGACAATAATTTAAAACATGACCATTTGCAAAATAATATCCATTAAATTCCAATTTTCATTAATTAAGCTTTATTTAATATTAATTATTAAAACTGTGAAACGATAATTGAATAATAACAAAAGAGCAGACAAAAATAATAAAGCCTACAAAATGCATGATCAAATTTCGACATGTTTTTTTTTTATATTTTTTGTTTTAACCGTTTTTTGTAATGACGTACTTATGACTTCTAATAAATAACCTCTTGGACTGTATAGTTACATTTTGGTTTGCCGTCGTATGTAATGTATGTACCTACCAACAAAACAGTAATTTAGCACAGGTTTGGAAGACAGTTTCTGTAGAAAAGACTAGCAAGAAACTCAAATACTCTTTTATACTAAAAATATTCAAAGTAAATACACATTACAAAGAACTTTCATCGCCGACCGCTTGGCGCAGTGGTAGCACAACTGGTTTCTGCGCGAAGGGTCATGGGTTTGATCCCCACACCGGAAAAACCTATTTGTAATTTACAGTTGTATTTTTCTGGGGCCTGGGTGTTGCTATGTATTGTATGTAATTTATCCTGTTATCTAGTTGCCATAACACAAGCTTCTGCTTAGCTTGGAACTAGATGGCGCTGTGTGTAAATGTCCTGAAAATATTTATTTATTATCCATAGTTAACATTCAATATTTAAAGGGTTTCTCTGATCAATGTATCATTCATCGTATAATGTTAGTCTCTTTCTCTTTCAAGACAAAAAAAACAAAATTAAAGAGTATGTTATAATACACTGTATTAAATTTAGTAAACAGCGCTATGAAAGCCACACCCAGTCCTTTGTTAACACTTAATTCATTCTCCAAGTACACGAAAACACAAATAAAACCGACAATTGTCCGAGCGCGAACGTTAATATCGATAAGAAGTTCCGCCATTTTTCACGTTGAATTTTACACTACAATTGTTTTCGAGAGCAGATAGCATGAATGCAACATGATAAGACTAAATGAAGCCAGCGCCGAGAGTGTGTCGCGGAAACCTATTTTTTAAACAATGAAATGAAAAGTACGTTTAAATAGTACTGAAGCTTCGCGCTTATTATTTTTTATCTGTGCCTCTTGTCACTTCAATGGCGGGAAAGAATGAATTGTATATACATGTTCCTATTCTTAATATTATAATGTTATTTTTAGCAGGTTTCTGACAGATTGTATAAAAATACTATATATTTTATGTATCTATTCACTATTAAATTGCAAAATAGCTGGCGAATGTGTTGTCGGCGATTAAAAGAAAGGAGTGAAAAATGAAAATGCATTCAAGTCTATCGATTTCGACGTAGCAGCTACTATAAATGGACACACACTAACACAAACACATATCGTATTAAGACTCTATCTAGTGAATACTAATACTATTATACATTAAATAAATAATCTAGTTAAAAATCTGACTATTTTTAAATTTGCATTTATAGATATCTGGCAACCTTATCACTGAATTGTGATGTTTTCCTAGCAACCATTCAAATAGAGAGGTAGTTACATTTGTGACGTCGACTACAAAGCTATTTTAAAGTTTGTGTGAAAGTCCACGCGGACGGAGTCGCGGGCAGCAGCTAGTGTATATATCTATATATATACATATAATAAAAACGTTACGAGTCGCTGTCTGTAGGTACATGGAAGATATATGAGAAAAAATATTATAGGAGAAAAATATTATCACAAAACCCAATACAATGATTTTCGGAATTTTTTTCTCTTTGTCTGTTTGTTTGTGAAAGCTAATCTCAGATACAGCTTATCCTATCTATATAGTGTTTTCAATGGTATATTGTGAAAAGCTTCCCTTAACATTTAGTGTTTAATTCATGTCAATCGGTTGGTAAATAAAAAAGTTATGGCAATTTGACAATCACGTTGAACTTGCTGAACTGTTGGCGCGGGTTAGGCATTTTCAAAAATGCTGCCCAATGTCACTTTTCTACGCGGGCGAAGTCGCGGGCACAGCTAGTGTTAATATAAATTTATATTCTACTGTACCTACCTTTGATAATTTCTACCTTTATGTAGTGTTTAAACACGAGTAAGCATTTAAACCTAGACATATTTTAATATTTATTTATATGAAACTATTAGACCTTACTAGAGGTGTTGACACGGCAATCCTAGGAGACTATCCCGTCAGCGATTGAGATGTACTGTTATAATTGAATCAGTTACTGAATTAGTTAGCTTAGTACGTTTGTATTACTCAATATTATTATTTATTTACAGAGAATTGCGAAAGGGAGATTCAGTATGGTTAGAGAATTTAAAAAAAACGAAGTTAATACCACAGTAATAAGTTTATAAAATATTATTGCTTTCTTAATAATTTTTTTTTTATTCTATGAAGTGGTGAGACGAGCTAGACGCCCTCCTGATGGTAAGAGAAACGCTAATAACCAATAAATGACCACCAATAACCACTTTGAGTCATAAGATGTTAAGACTCATAAGCCCAGTAATCACGCTGGCTACAGTGCCCTTCAAAATATAGTCAATTATTTCGATCGACAAATGCAATAGTAGTTGCAAAAAAAGTAAGTAACTGCGATTTTAGTTACTTAACAATTTTATAGATAACTTCTTAATAATTTTCATAGAAAATGTATATGATTTAATAATGGTTGAAATCGGTCAGGTGACTTATAGCATAAATAGAAGCAATCTATATTAAAATATTTTTAGCTACTTCGAAGACACAAAAAAAAACATTAAACAGATATATTTAAATAACAAAATTAGTCATCTTAGTCTCTTTACTGCACTCTAAACAAATCTCTCTCTTTTTCTCTCTCACTCTCAAATTGTGAGGCAGTTCTAGACGCAGTAGCGCAGCAAATAGATGTTTCACATCAACAAAACGTAATCGCGTAAAGGGACGTTAGACAAATTGCGCTAATTCGGCGCCGGTTGAGCGAGCCATTACCGCTATTGTACCGACTGGCGTT
>DWAJ01003027.1:0-15746 GCA_018238005.1 Eurema mandarina
CTTGTTTTACGAACATGTTTCGCTATTAGTAAAAATATAAAAGTTTTGATAATAGTTCTTTTACGTTCTAGGGGTAGTACCGATGAAAAAAGTATGCTTTGTAGGTTAATACAAGGTCGGATCTACCTGCATGCGAAATTTCAGCCAAATCAGTTTAGTAAATTTTGCGTGAAATAGTTATAAACAAGCATTCTCACAAACTTACGCGAGGAAAACCATGAAACGTGATTAAAACAACATTAACTCTAACAGTAAACCTAAGAACGGTTACACAAAACAAATCTTTTTCTTTAAATAAGCATTTTAATACAGATTAAAGAAAATACAGATAAAAAAATGTTCAAATATTAAAAAAAAACCTTATTTAAATTTTTTTCCTCTATAATAATCCGACTAGGTTAAATAAAATAAAATATAGCTTACAAATGTATTTCAAGCTATATAGCACGTGTGAGATAATACTTTTTGTCAGCTTTTTTATGGGGAGTGTCGTGCGTAGATTTGATCTTCATGTGTTTGTGTTGCTATTACGGAAGGTAAGGGCCCTGAGCGATATACAGATAAGATATGAGAGTGTAAGAAAATATACTTTTAAAAATCAGATGTTTCTTAACTTATACATAGCAAGGTTATTTTGATACCGAATTGCAGTAGCTGGTATAGAATAGCTGGACGAGAATAGCTGCGCATCGGTAGAATCGCGCTCGTAATTGACGTATTGATGCGAGAAAGACAATACGATTGAACCAATCAACGCTCGCGCACCCAACGATCACGCGGCCCGCGCGCCGCGCCGTCCCCTCGATACCTTATTTTTGACTTCTGCGCAGGTTTCGTTCAGCGCTATAGATTCGTGACGCGTTCGTACGTATTCGTACTTATACTTAGAATTTTTTTGTAATTATATCTTAATTTTAAATCTTAATAGTTTTGTTCTCATGTAAGTGACTAATATGACGTTATGAGAAATAAAAGATCTATAAGAGTAAACTTTTTTATATGAATTTAATTCTGTTAATACACATTTTTGATAGTTTTTTTTTTCAAATTATATAAAGTATAATAATAATAATAATATAATATTTCATGACATTTATATACAGCGCCATCTAGTTACAAGCTAAGCAGAAACTTGTGTTATGGCAACTAGATAACGGAATAAATTACATATACATACTTTTCTTTTTTTAATACATACAATATATAGCAACACCCAGACCCCAGAAAAATGCAAATATATTTTTCCGGTGTGGGGATCGAACCCACGACCCGTCGCGCAGAAAGCAGTTGTGCTACCACTGTGCCAAGCGGTCTTCATAATAATAACACTATTGAATCATCTTGGTATTACAAAACAGTTATTTACCACCGGTTTGGAAGTACTTCAGTGTTTTAATTTTATAACTTAATAGTTTTGTTCTCATGTAAGTGTGACTAATGTGACGTTATGAGAAATGAGAGATCTTTAAAGGTCAACTTTTTTATATGAATATAGTCGGTTTATTTTTTGTTAAAAATTATTTTATAAAATGATAACTACAAGTTAGTTACAATGATATAAATAATTATATTCAAATGTATGTCCTGCGCAATATCAATATCTATTTTTCACTTTTACCTTCAGCTTTCAGTTCCAGCTATAGTTAGATCTTAAAATGCATAACGATATAGGTACTACACTGATCCATAGATCGCTAAGGTCTATTTAATTCATCCGTCTCAAACATCTGTTGTGAAATGTGGATATTAAAATGTTCAAGAAATGAAACTTAAAATCAGCCGTCGAGGAAGATTCGTTTCTAATGAGTTTTATAAAAAATGCCCTATTTTATGACCTACTTGTAATGCTAGGTTTACACGCGTGCCATGCAGCCCGGGAAGCAGCCTGGCAAGCAGCACGGCGAGTAGCCTGGAGGGGAGGCATCACTACAACTATATAAGTACACTACAACAAGCTGCACACACGCGCGAATTTATTCTATGATGTGCCAATTCCGTAGTAGTTCTTCGGTAAAAATGAGTGGCGAATCATCAAGTGAACTAGTGAACTAGAGATACAGTCTGCACAAAACTGAACGAAAGATTAGTTGCTGCTTTCCTAATGAAATAGTTCATTCTTGTCTTTCGTTCGCGAACTACCCAAGTCTAATGCCAAAAACTCTTCTCGTCCGGTTCACGGCAAGCACACGCACGTGCACATTCAAGCAGTCTAACAGCCCGTACACACGCTCGTGCTTGTGTTTGTGTTTGAATGTCGTTTTGAACGCGAGCGTGTAAACGCATATATTGTTTCTTATATTAAATGAATTTTTGAGGCGAAATTGTATGTTTAAGATATCTAGAGATATAGAGAGTTTATGAAATACTACACACTCGAAAAATACTGCAAATCGAAAAATACAAATAAACTGTACATATAAAAATGTTTTATATACAATGTTAATAAGAAGAACAATCTCTATTATAGACTTTATATCAATATTAAAACCATTTACCAAGAATTCTAAAGAGATAACATCTAATCGTACTTAATTTTTTCTTTCTAAAAGATAACACGTAAGTTCAAGAATCATCAATACGATGTTTTATATGTATAGATTATTTTAACACGGAACTTATCGTGAATAAACTATGTTTAAACTGTTCTAGTTTTGACGAGAAGCATCGCTCTCTGGCAGTGAGGCTTCAATTTATACTAACTTCTTGCCTTTGTTTCACCTGACGAAGCTAGAAATTCAGTCAGATACGAATTTAGGGGCACAGCTACGCTATATACAATGTAGATGCTCAGTTGTTTTAAGGTTGTTCTGTTGCGCTAACGAATGCTTTATTTGTAACTTACGATTATATAGAGTCTCTGATAGATATATATAAAAAGAGAGAGAGAGATAGTAGCACAGGGAGAGAGAGATAATAGCACAGAGAGAGAAAGAGATAGTAGCACAGCGAGAGAGAGCGATAGGAGCACAGAGAGAGAGAAATAATAATGAATAAAATGGTAAGTGGTTTTTACTTACGTGTCTGAATGCTCAGTTTCTTCCTATACACGACATATTCATACCAATCGTCGCTTGAGTTGAATTTAAGACCCGGCGTTTTGCGATATTTTATTTATAATTATAGAAAAAGAGAGATAGGGAGAGAGAGATATTGTGTATTGAATTTGCAGTTTCTATAAATATTTAGATAGAGCCAACATAGATCGACGAGATAGAAGAGACAAACTTTAAGTTCTATTATGTGGATGTTTTGTTCATCTTGTACGTTTGATTTCATGTATGCATTTTTTTAATATTTAGACAGTTTAAAGAGTCTAATACCAAAAGATTTTTGTCAAATTAAAGTCTTTAAACTAATGTTCCATGTGTTTGACTTTTGGTACCTTGACTATTCCGCAAGAAATTGAATATTAAAATATACTAACAAAATGACTACCTTTTCACCAATATCATAATAGCAATTGAAGCAAAAAGAAACAAATGTACCGTAACAGCTCGCCCTAACTTTTTGTCTTCTGTGTCTCATATCCGATGTGAATGATAGATGACCGTAGAGTGCTGACGGGTAGGGATAGCAAAAAAGGCAAAAAAAAAAAAAATGATTTAAATATTTTTCTCTCGTACTTACGAATTAAGTGTTCTTCTGTAATTATATATTGTATGTATCGTTGGTCGTGGCTAACAGCCATAAGGCCGCCATTTACATGTGGAGTCTGAATTATTGAGTATATACTATTTCGTATGTTTGTGTTGTTACTACATGTAATAAATAGTTTGTAAATAAATAAGCTTAATGCTTGTCATGCTGGGATTCGATAGGAGGGATAGAAAAGCAGAGGGAGAATAGCTGTCACCTCACCCTTTGAGGAGATTTTTGTAAATTAATAAATATTTTCAGAACATCTATATACAGCGCCATCAAGTTCCAAACTAAGCAGAAGCTTGTGTTATGGCAACTAGATAATGGAACAAATTACATATACATACTTTTCTTTTGTAAATACATACATACAATACATAGCAACACCCAACCCCAGAAAACTACAAACGTAAATTACAAATATAATTTCCAGTGTAGGGATGGAACCCACAACCCTTCGCGCAGAAAGCAGTTGTGCTACCACTGCGCCAAGCGGTCGTCTAAATTACGTCTTAAATTCTTTGGGGAGTTAAGCAATAGTAATAATCTGATACTGATGTGAGCTAATTACTACTTGTTTTCAAAAAATGTGTAATAGTATAAAGCAATGTAGAAATAATCAAAGAAATATTTAAAAAAATCAACTGATGCCAAATTAAGGATTCTTGATATTGGAGTCAAATTTGTTGATGAAAAATGTGGTAAGAATTAGAATCATTGTAATTTTTGCCTACGTGAAAACTGTATAATATCAATATTAGGAAATATATTATACGAGTAAAATAATTGCATCCATAACGACAATAATTATTAAGTGATTTAAAATCCAGATAGGTTATTATTCGCTGCCGTTTAAAAATTCGCTTAAGCCCGACTTAATAAGCATATTAAAAACGTTAAGAATAATTGTAATGATGTTTATTAGTTTTCAGTAGTTATGTCGAATTTAATATGGAGTTCGTTGCTAACGCTACAAACAATGGCTCTTGAAAAAATATATAATAACTTGTTTTGTTTATTGCATGTGATGAAATATTAAATAAAAGGATATTTCTATAAGTAAAGTAGACTGTAGGGAGATGTGTGGTTAAAATTATTTCCCTTTGCTGTTATTATTTATAAAATATAAATAAAGTAACAAAATTTAAATGATGGATACATGTAAAATAAACACTACACGGTTATAAAAATATTTTTCTAATACTATTGACTTTTTTCTTGACTTAACTAGTCAAAGTATATTATTATACTAAGAAAACACATACACCAAAACATATCAAACCAGTAAACCATGGGAAATTCTGTCTGTTAGTTTGTCTTTCTTTCATAGCAAAAATGGCTGGACCAATTTAATTGAAATTTTGTATATAGATAGATTATACCCTGAAATAAAACATAGGATACTTTATATCCCGGTATTACCCCGGAAACGGGAACTACGCGGGTAAAACCGCGTGGCACGGCTAGTATGGTATATACCCATGAATCATAGTACAAGTATATCCCTGAGTCCCAAAGGTATTCTATGAATATTGTCCCATTATAAAAAGGTAGCAGTTACTACAATACTCGTAGTATAATATTCTGTTTCTGAACGTAAAAACACAAGCGTGAAGCCTTAATTAGATCTCATTGTTTAATTATGAAATTAAAACGTTGTTTTTCTATTTAACGTCTCTGTTGTTAAACGCTTTGACGATGAACGTTAAGAATTTAGCCTGCGTTTGCGAAGAAAATTATGTTAACAGAATATTTTGTTAGTGTCCTATTGTAGCTATTTTTAAAGGTACTCTGTATGGATACCTCCATACAGAGTACCTTTACAACACCTTTCAATATGTACATTTATAATACGATATTGATATTTACCTTTTGTATAATTTTATTGGTGTTTTTTCTTTAATTCTATGTCCTATTCCTATTCTTTATTATGTAAATATAAGGAAATAGACTTGTAATTATAAATGTAAAATTGAAAACTTTTTGAAACGTAACAGTGGGTAATTTAACATAATATGCACTTGTAAATAAGTCATAAACACCTGTAAAGCCTGCCGACTTAAGAGAGAGTGTGTTACCGGCCTTTGAAAGAATTCATTATAGTTCATAATTTTCAGGGCAAAAATAAATTTAAATAGAAAAATTCAATTTTAAGAATTATTTATTAGTATATTATTCTATTGAATACAGAGTTACCTAACCTCACGCTAAATAGGATTTGTGTTATGGCTAATAAAAAACTGATAAATTGGATATATTAGTAATTTTATTTTGTTTATCCCTAAATGAAATACATAGCCTTATACATAACTCAAACAAATGTATCTGTAGTAGAGATCAAACCCACAACCCTTGGCGTAGACGTTGTGTTACCACTGCGCCAAGCCGTCATCGTTATTACGACGATAGACTAAAAAATGTAGCTATATTTTTATAAATTAGGAATGCAGTATTGACTTGAATATTCCCTGTTTATACTTTTATATACTTACCTTATATCGCCAAGGTAACAGTAGCTTTATATCTGGAAATTATCTAATCTCTATCACCATAAATATTCTTCATTCATATCGACGAATATCCTTATATATTGCTAAATCGGACTCCGACATAAGGGTGCATATCCAATTACATAGACCTCCCCTACGCTGGTTTTTATATTTATAAATAGTTCATGTTACATAAGTCGTAACGATAACGTAATTTTCACATTCTACACCATGTGTCAACTCTCATTTTGCACGTATTTCATTGTGGCTCAGAACAAAAATGGTTGACGGGGAAAATGTTGTGTATTATGATATATACAACATATATTACGTATTGTATTGTAAGGATTAAATATGTGATTGTTTATGTGTTTGAGTTGGATAGGCTACAAAACTACTGAACGGTTGTGATAAAACCTTTATGTTTTTTTTTGTTATTAATTATCTGACTGCATTAAAGGAGGTTATGGCATACGCGATTCTAAGTATACTCATATATTTGTGTAGAATTTATTCTGTCCTGTCAATTTTAGAACTACAGTATTAAATTATTTTCATAATTTAACTGACACTTAAAATATTGAGTACTTTATAAGTTTTTTTTTCTACTAAATGACTGAATATGGCTCATAGTAATTAATACGACTGAATACAATACTATACTAATAGTAAATAGAAGTAACATACAATTTTTTTAGAGCATTGCAAACCTTATCATTGATATTGCATACGTTAATTGATTGTTTGAATCTTTTTCTGTACCTATATAAATGATTTTATAGAAATATGATATCGAAAAAAATATATTTAGATACATTTTTCTGAACCCAAGTTAATTAAGAAGACTTATCACTTAGTTGGCCTGCAAGCAAATATTTTCTTTAAAACCAACTAATAAATAAATTAAATAGCTATTCGCTAGATATCGAGTCTAGTAAGTTCTTATGGACATGCTGACGTGGAGAAAGCTGTGTTACAGAGGGAATAAATGTGTCGAAGAGACTTCGTAAGAATTGGAGGAGTCTGCCAAATGCATGCGGTTCGGAATTTAATTATCTTAAAGATTTATTCTGAAATCTGTTTGTATCAGTCGGAGATGTAATGTAAGTCTACGTGATGGCAGTGGTAAAATCTAGTAAAATATTTTAAACTAGCGACCCGCCCCGGTTTCGTTTGCTTATATTATGCATGTATTATACCTTTGTCCTGAATCACTCGGATATATAAAGTGCATCTATCACAATTTAATATGCATATGGGACAGAGAAAACGAGTTTGTTTAATACTATGTAGTAAAAACATAGACAATATTGTATATTGTATGGTTGTAAAATAATGTAAGCATTTTTTTTTGTTTAAGGAACAAGGTGTGTTTCACGTGGGGGTAACAAAAAAGTTATTCTATTGTTCGGGACAAAAATATCTAAGATATTATAGTAATTATACGCATAAATTAAGTATTAAAAATATAAACTTAACTAGACAGTCTTTTGTTTTTCCGATAGCAGTAGATAAAACTTGTACCAATTTTTATTATAACAGATTGACAAACGAAATAGAATAAAAACTGTCTCCCCTGTTTCCCGATCTGCTTGTTACATTCGACATAGCGCTCTGCGATTTCAATTCTACCGCAGTAATGGTCGATGAAACGATTTGTTGTGGGTACACCGAGCCACAAAACATTCACAATACTATACAATCGTATACGAAAACATCCTCTATTCACAACGCGTTAAGACCAAATCTCCGTGCGAAGGTTTTTGCTGAGTCATTTATTAGCGAGTGCAGTCGATCTTTGCAACGATATTTCACGGTAAATACCCCTTGTGGTAACGCATTCTGTACCCCACATATTGGCTGTGCAATAGATTTATTCTGAACCTTATGTGCATGCAATAAGGTCGTTTGTTCGCGTTAATTCCGTGTCATTTGAGAAGCTCCTACAGATTCGTTTCGGATTATACAAGAATGGCGCAAACGAGCGTCGAACGTGACTTAGTGCATTTGTTGGGGTATTGCTTTGATTATTTATGTAGAAAACGTATATTCAATCAACGTTCATATACGGTACGCTTCTAATGAAATAGGTCTTAGATTTTAAAGCTAATAGTTATTTATTTCACGATGGTAACAGAATTTAAATTAGGTAAGAGATATTTGCTGCCTATAGGTTAACGCAAGGCGAAAAACTTCGCGAATGCGTTGTCCACCTTAAAATAATAAGAAAAAAGAGGATCTATAAAACGAGGGATTAAAGAATGGAATAGTATAATAATGATTAAGAAAATATAGTTTTTTTTAAGTCGATGGGTAACGAAATGGATCGTCTGTCTATAATGAAATTTTTAAGAAAATAAAAAAAGTTGTGTTAGAAGAGTGTATTTTCTAGATTAAAAGGCATTTTAATCGGGTATATTTTTTGGTTATTCAAATAATAGTGTTGTTCAATACTGTTTCATTATTGGCTCATGTTATGAAGTCATTAGCCGTAATTAAAATAATTTACGTTCGGTCAATAAAGTATGGAAATTAATTATGTTTAATAGGTATTATTAATTATTATTTGCTAAAATAGGTTTCGGATATTTGTTGCAGTTATTGCTGCAATTTATATCAATGAACAGAAAAACGAAAAATACAGTTAGATAAATATTTTTTTTTTCGTTTCTTAAATCTAAATATTTGCCTTTTAGCTGAATACATTCAATCGTGAAAGATTTATGAACTTTAATTTGCACTATCTATATAATGAGACAAAAATATCCACTTGCATAATATTATGACGTATTAGTTTCTAAATATTTTTTAACTTAGCTCAGAATTTATACGTTTCGACGCACTGCGACAAAAAAGTCGCACAGTCGCCGAACTACGCGACTCACAGATGACTTCCTGATAAATAGTGATGCGCAATAATTACGATTTATGCCCGACCAGTGAATAAGTGCGAGTGACGTGTAATAGGATAGCCAGATAAGAAGGGTCTAACATTACCGGGGCTAGATAGTAGTGGGTAGATACAGTAATTTAGGCTCGAGAAATGTCCGTCCGGGCTTATGTGTTCCTTAGTTGTTTTTCTTACTTGTTATTCTTCTAGATATTTGCTCTATGTCAATATGTTCGTGGGATTTTTTTTAATGTTAAAACTCTTTTTTTATAATCTAGTTTTATTTTGTTGAATGATTTCTTTAATGTTGAGCTAATTATAGATAGCGTGAATTTCAAATTAAAATTTCCAAAATAAAAAGAAATAAAATATCTTAACACAAACATGTACAATTTAAAAATGTAGGATACTGTTTTGAGTTTAACAAAAACAATGTTTTATTTTAATTGAAAACAGCTAAAATATTAAGTTGAATTGTGCTATTCACTAAGAAAAGCCTTTTAGTAAATTAAAGAGTTACGTAATTTATAACCGTCAGCCTAAAAAGGATCGAATCTCTGGAGATATTTTCAAATATGAAAAAAACGAATTTTCCTATAGGAAACACTCTGTGCAAGCGAAATAAGTGTTCTTTAAGAAAATCATAGTAAACTGATCTTTAAGAAAATCAGATGAAAACAATGTTTATTTTGTTTTTGGATAAGACTGTATATTGATTTTTAAAATTAAATAGTGTGACTCTATAATTATTAAATCTATGTATACATATAATAAAAACGTAACGAGTCGCTGTCTGTACATGGAAGATATATGAGAAATAATATTATAGGAGACCTTTGTTAACGTAATAGAATCCAAAACAATGATTTTTTGAATTTTTGTCTGTTTGTCTGTTTGTTTGTTCACGCTTATCTCAGAAACGGCTTATCCTATCTAGATGGGGTTTTCAATGATATATTGTGGTAAGCTCAACTTAACATTTAGTCTTTAATGCATGTCAATCAGTTGATAAATAAAAATGTTATGGCAATTTAAAGAATCACGTTAAACTTTCTGAACATTTGTTGGTGCGGGTTTTCAAAAATGCTGCCCAAAGTCACTTTTCTACGTGGGCGAAGTCGCTGGCACAGCTAGTTATGGCATATAAGTATAAGTGTACCTACATACTTAGTATATTTTTACCAGAACGCTTATCATCAATTACTATTAGGTGATGTACCAGCCCAATAAAAAAATTCAGCTATTTATAAAATTAATAAAAAATGGCTTTACATACACACATACAATTTGTCCACAACGAAAGGACAAAAAATCCTAAATCATTGTTAAAGCGAAGTAAAAGTTAAAACTGTTAGCTATAAGTCACTTTGTAACCACGGATGGGATATACTGATCGAAGTCTATACATCAAACGTTGGACAATAGGCCAGCTAGGGCTGACAGAGGATTTTTCGAACGAATTAATCTAAGGAATAAATGTCGAATTTGTGGCGCTTGGTCGGAATTAGACACGTTTTAGATACTTTAAGGATTTTTTTATGTGTATATAAAAATTGCAATCATTATTTCTGGTTACGGACGGTAAATAAAGCATTGTTATTGAAAATAGCTCTTCTTAAATCTTTGTATGTTGAAGTAGATATGCGTTTTTTAACGTGATTATAGGCATCAAGCATAGAGGTCACTTAGTGGTAAGCGATCATCTCCATCAATGGTGGACTTAGATCACAGAATGCTATAATAGGTATTAGGATCTAAGTAGAAATTAAAGGACGTTTTGTATTTCCTATGTGATTATAGAGATCAGGAAGGTAAAAATGTGTTTTATATTTAAACTAAGTGCAAGATCTAATTTTACGTAAAGACGAACAAAAAATGGTGGAGAAATATCGAAATCAAAAACAGTATGACGCTCAAACGTGCGTGACGCATACATTCTAAGAATTAATATGAAGAACAGCATTCCTTATCAGTAATTTGATATCAAATTTAAATTCCCTTCAAATATTAAAATTGAAATTCCTGTGACGTCATCCCTGCACCTTCGATTCACGTGAAGGGACGGCATTGTTCCCTTCGGCCATTGTAAGTCCTGAAATTAAGATGTTCTGGAAATAATAGAATATCCGACTGCGAACGTCAGAACGTGATCAATGTATTTTTAGAGCAATTTATCATACCCGAATCTGTCTCTTACAGGTTTAGAATAGCTGCCAATTTCGCGTGCACATTTATCAACGTTATCACATTGGGTTCGATGTAATGCCATTGTAATTTATTTTCTGAGGTACGAGTGCCCGAAATTAAAATGGAGTATGTAAATGAAATCGTTTTTTTATAATTATTAATTGAACGGTGTTTTGAAGCTTCAGAGTTCAGATCGTAGCTGGGATGAAATTATTTTGATTGAAATGAGTTGATTGGTTTCAAAGGAATTATCATTAGTTAATAAAAATGCATTTATAAGTGAGATGTACTATATTGTTTATATGATGGTTACTCAATAGTAGGTTGGCCTGAATAAAGAGACCACCCCCACCCATGAACCCAAAGCTAAGCTATAATTATTGAAAAAAGGAAATAAAGGTAGGATGGTAAGTAGGGACCTTCCTTCCACATGTAACCTCATAAAATATATCATTGCGATTCAATTAACTTTTCTGTGGAAATGTAATACTCCAAATGGGCCAGTCCAATTTAGGCTAACAGCATGGTTCTATATGGTTCATGGTTCATGAGGCAAGAGAAAATATCAATAGTGTATTCCTATATAACATTAGTATTGCAATCAAGACCTAGTACAAGATGGGACGAGGACATTCGCCAAGTAGCTGGAAATACATGGCCCAGAGTGGCAAGCGAAAGTTCAGAATGGAGAAGGTTGGAGGAGGCCTATGGCAACTGACAAACGGATCTACAAAGAATCAGTAAAAACCAAATTCATGAGTGAATCTTTATTTTTTTTTGTGTAACTTGTTTTTGTATTTTTGTTTTTATAATAATAAAATAAAGGCTTTTTTATTTTATTATTTTTTTTATTGCAATCTGTGACTTGCATTAGGATGGACGAATTCAGCAGCAGGTAACATTTCTAAACCTCCTCAGAGCACTCCCCATAGCTATAGCTATGGAAGACGTTAAAAAGCTACATATCCTGCCAATGTATTCAATACCAACTGTAAGTAACCATTAGCTTAACGAAGCCAATTGGTTATCCTTAAGAATAATTTGCTCCACAAAAATACGAGCTACAGAGTGCGGTTGACAGGTAGAACCGGGACGGCGAGCTCAAGGGATTTAATGACACCCAATTTGACGTTAAGCTTTATTACTGTAGTATTTTGTTACTGACAGATGACAGAACTTTGCCCCTTTTTCGCGTTTCGCGGCTAATCGGTACGTTTTGTTGGAATTTGTTCTTTGAATATACTGGTAGGGTTTTTTTTACTTGGGAATTGTTTTCTATATACCTACAGCATATGGAGATATAATTCTTACTCACTGAACAGAAATACATAGCATTATAAGGAGAACTTTATTTTTATTTTTCATAGACATACTCCGTTTTTCTTCAAAATTATAATTATCATACTTAACCGATGTAATGCCATTGTAATTTATTTTCTGAGTAATAATGTAATGGTGTAATTCATACCTAAAATAAGCAAAACTTATACAAAGCAAGAAAATTACCTCTACTATAAAAAGCCTTAAAAGTACACTTAAACATTTGAAATCTCTTTAAATAGAAAACAATTAAACAGTTTTACTTTCGCTTCTATATCACACATGAAAGGAACAGTAACATTCCTCATAAACGACTTTAATTTACCAAGTTTAAATACATTAATTTACGAGATATCTGCGTTTTATATCAACGGCTGCCAAATAAAATTACGCGAGCTATGAAATCTGGGAACGTTTATTTTTATAGCAATACGGCAGTCATAAACTCCAGTCATAATTTAGTTAAGTTCAGTAAAGTATTAATTTAAAAGCGACTGTCTTCGGTGGCACTTTGGCTTGCAGGTTTATAAGTGGATATATTATTAAAATAAAGCATTTAAGCTTCGAACTGGTTGCATCTTCTGTTGACTGTGTTGCCAATGTATGAAAGAAATAGCTAGATGACATTTTAAAGGTAGAATACATTGAGAGAAAATATAAATAAATATGCTTAGAAAGAACTATAACCACAAATACTCTGAAAGAAATTATTTCTACAAAAGTAGGTTATAAACGTATAATAGATGTAAATTATAATAAAGTTTCGAGGTTCATTTACTTTTGGTATGACTTGACAAGCTAAACTTTCTGCTTATTAAACTACAAAAATAGCTGACATTTTGTTTTTTAATTGTCAAAACATCATCCAATTTCAGAACGAAATAGATTGCCTTTTAATAGAGCTGAGGTTTCATTCAAATTATTTTTAGGTTTCCGCTCAAAATACGTCAAAACTTTTTGCTTATAAAATTATTCATAAGAGTAAAAATATTATTGAAGCAATATTTAAATGGTAAAAACTTGTGAAGGGCAATGAATTGAAAGAAAAAGTTGATCTTTTTTTTACGGTTATTGATGTTCCGGGTTATAATAGATTCTTAGAATTATTTGTAAAGTTTTTCGCTACGGTAAGATGGAACACACTAGTGGTTTTAGTCCGACCTAGCCCTATTATATATTATAAAAAGCTAATATTAATATAAATGCTATAAAATAGTAAGTAACAATGACCTGGACCTGGAAGAAAAAAATATATAATTAGTCGGATTTTATCATAAACAATACTATCTCGCTAATAACATGAAATCATTTTTATCATTCTTATTGTACAAGGTTTTTTAATAGACTATTTATATTTTTCAATTTTCAACCTTTCTTATGCTACCCTGACACACCTATAAGTAAAATTTCACTTACTAGAATATGTTATTGCATCCTAAGGATACATAATAAGTATTGGTAAATTCGAAAGATAATATGGTAAAACTGTTGATGCTGAAAAAGCATTTTTTTAAATAAGACTTTAAATGTCAGTCTTAGCACTAAACTAGCGAAAGTATCAATAAATGCCATCTAGGGTATAAACTGCGTCGATGATTTTATGTGAGCCATAAAAATATCCCATCGTAGTCATAAAAAAACACCTAATAAAAAGCCTCAAAGTATCTTAGATTTCCCAACCGTGCCGTTTCGTCTATATTTGTATATTCATACCGTGTTTATCTGTTATTTTTCTGGAAGAGATTAATCGTTAGTGATAAGGCCGCCTGTTACAAATGTTGCATCCAATGAAATGTTAATGTAACAAAGAGTGAATAAATAAATGAATTGTGTGTAAAAAATATAAAAAAAATTGTTGAATGGTAAAAATATAATTGAATCCAATGATACGTATATATAAAATGTACAACAATTTTCTTTGAATGCAGGATCAATTTTCGAAGTAAACTATTAGATAAGTCTTAAAATAACTCAAAAATTTCCCCTAGCAATGAATTAGAGCACTATGAAAACGTTACGAGCATTCAAAAAGCGTTACAAAGACGGAAAAAACGTCAAACTACAAACGACGCAATAGAAATCACACTATTTCGCGTCGAAATAAATTTGGCAAAAGAGAAATTCCGTACCCATATGGGAATCAGAATAATCGGATCTCACAATTTTTCCACTCGCTATATTTTGACGAAACAATTTGTAACGAAAAATGCAGTGTGTTTTAGGAATCCTGGATTGTGGAGGAATAATAAACGCTTCAATGCAGACGATGTATGAAGAAGCCTGGTATTATAGTAGAAGCTTATTATAATAATATCGTATTTTGTGAATAATTAAGTAATAAAATAACATTATAAGTATTTATATGTGATGAATAATAAAAATTAGTTCATGTATTTGAGTGATGTTAGAATCCATAACCCTTGCCGCAGAATGTAGTAATGGATTTATTATTGCCTCAAACTGTTTTTCAAGTTTAGAGAAGCCAGTCTTTATGGCAGTTGAGTTTCTCTTTTCAACCGACTTAAAAAAATGGGAGGTTCTCAATTCGACCCGTACGTTTGTTTTTTCTGTTTGTTACGCGATAACTCCGCCAATTATGAACCGATTTGAACAAATCTTTTTTCGGCGTATAGGTTAATAAAAAAAAGCAACCCCCAAGGGTTGAACTTTTTTATACGCTCTGCGATGATGAGATATTCTCTGCCGATTATGAACCAATTTGAACGATTACTTTTTTGTCGAATAGGTATTATCATGAAGTTGGTTTTATTTTTTTTAAAGTTATTATTGAAACCGGTGAGCCGCTCGACCACAAGTCATCTAATATTGAGTGAAGTTGTACATGTAAGGAATCTATTCACTTCTTTTCAATATTCATATATTGTATCAAGCTTAGAGTACTGAGTTCCACGATTTTGAAGTACGTAGAACGTGGAAGCAAAGCGATAAGCGAAAGCTAGATACGTAAGTCATTCAATACAATGTTTTGATAGATTATACCCTATGATTTAATCTGACGAGCTATATTGTTGTAAGGTTTCAATAAATTCAATGTGAAAACATCCGTATATGCTAATTATAATAACAGAAAATCGTTTCGTTTTTACTTGGTAATCTATTTAAGCCTATTGAAAGTTGTCCATGTTGTTAAGGTATTGAATTACAATGTTTATATAAAAAACTATACTAGAATTACTGGATGTGTGTGTCATAAGGATAAG
>DWAJ01003028.1:0-15745 GCA_018238005.1 Eurema mandarina
TCAAAAATGAAACGTTTTATCTCGTTTCTGTTTAATCTAGATGTCACTAAGAGTACCGCTTTTAAATAACCATTTGGTATAAGAAGTCTATGAATGTGATAGTGAGGATTATTTACATAATGTGAGGTATTTATTTACCTACATAATAAAAAAAGATTTCTGATTTTACGTGAAAATATTTCTTTTAATCGAGTTAAATACAATCAACCCATTATGTAAAAAATACGGTTAACTAAAATATACATATTATACCTAAAAGAGTTCCAATTGGAAATTCATGTTTCTTTCTCATAAGAAATAATTTCGTAAGAGCTTGCTACGTAGACAAATCTACATTTATTTCGTAGTGGTCTTAAAACAATCTTCAAAATCAAAGGGTAATACAGGCTTACTTATAAAATATTTCAATGCTATTCTTATCATTATAATATTATCATAAATAAGATGATGCATATTATGTGCAATGACCGTAATTATATAAGGTAAAAATGCTATAAAAATTGCAAAAAAAAAACTACAAATAAAGAAACAATTTTCAAATAAAACCATCGAAGACAGTATGTTATCCGAAAAACATATAAGTAAACTAACAGAGCGATCATTAAGTACCAATTATAACAAAGGCCGAAACAAATAAAAATAAAACGAATACAATAATAAATATCCACCCTAGGGTTTGGACCCTTCGGTGTTTAGTGATGTGGCGATCAACGATATCGATAAACAATGTTTTTAATACAACATTATATGTTAGAAGAGGTATCGATAATGGTCTCTTTTTGTGAGGAGTTCAAGTCTTTTAGAACTGGAATAGATATTTTAATTAGTCGTGATTTTTTACATTGAGGGATCGATTCTCGTATATTTACTTTACTGTCAAAATAATATAGGTAGGTACTGTATCTGAACAAAATTTTATTAAGCTGTTAACTAATTTACAGGTGCAAAAATATGGCGCCTTTTTATTAGATAACTTTAATAAATAAACTAAGAGCATTTGATCCTTATTTAAGAAAGCATTAGAGAAAAGGTTTCTTTACGACGTATGAAGTTTTTATTTGGTTAAGAAAAAAAAGTGTTATTTATTGTATGTAATAATTTATTTTTATCATAAAATAAACTTAATTAAACAAGCCATATACATACATACATCTATTTTCCTCACAATTAGTATTTATCGGTATCATTAGAATCTTTGATAATAAATAGAGAAAAGGCCATCTTACATTGCATTTCGATAGTGTCCCATCACTGGGTCACGTTTCGATCCCCGATACAATTACACCCTGTGTGTAGACTCGTTACTGCACAATCTTCTCAACACTCCTCCGAAATACCTCCACGAACCCCCGAAAAACACACCCTAACACCACATCTTAAAGCCCATTTTACAACGAACCATCTTCCCCGAAACTTTCACCTCTTTCAATAGGACTTTAAACCTAAATACCTTGCGTAGAAGCTTTCACTTTTCAGGAATTATTTTAGACGCTACAATCGATTCAATTTGCGCTCACTTCACACGAAGTTAAGGTTCAATTTCGACAACCATCAGTCCACTTTTTCCGAAGGCAGTAGGCTTAAAACTCTCGAAACCAATTGTCGAGGGTTCGGAGGTTTAAACCCTCCTAACAATAGATAGAACAATTCGATATTTAGCCGATTATAAACATTCAGCGTAATGCTCTTAGCGAGGTGTGATTTTTGTTTCTTGGAAAATCCACTTTGATTTTACAATCTTATCTTTGTTTTGATATAAACATTGTAGATATATTTAATGGATTTATAACAATACTAGCTTTTACTACGGCTTCGCCCGTAGTGAATTTATTAAACGAATATCGGAGATCATTACGTACATTTGAAATTAATCAATATGATGACTCTAGGTACATTATTTTTTTGGCTGGGAAAATTTAAAATTGATTTATAATTTGATTACTGACTTCGAGATGGCGCTGAGGTAGCAAAATGTTGTTATTTTATAAGTATAATTTTATTTTCTTAATAAAAAGTAACCTATATAAATTATGATATCTCTAAGAACATGTGTACATGATGATCGGTATAGTAGTTTTTGCGTTTTCTTTCACATTTATAATATTAGTCGGGATGTATTTCAGACCATAGTTAGGTACTTTACTTTGTCAATAGTAGATCTTCATAGAATCATATTATCTATATATAAAATGGTTAGATTGTTAATGTGTTAGGGTAAAAGAAAGATGAAATTACGAGAGGAATGTTATAAAAAGTTAGAAAGAATATTAAGAAGGTGCTGTTGGTGTCATGTTACCGTTGCGCCTTTTGGGCGTAATGTTGTTGAATTTTTTGTCTTCATTTGTCTAAGAGGTTATTATAATAATAGAATATAATGTATCGTAGGTATTATAAAGCTACTAAATTAAATATTGTTGGTGTTGTATGTAACATTTATTGAAGACTTAAATAGTATCCATCTATCGTCTTCAATAAATGTTAAATGTCTTCAGAAACTAATCTATAAAAATATAAATCTAATAAATGCTAATATTATAACGAAGTAAAGTTTGTGTATTTGTTAAATTGTATGGGGTAATCTCGGGATCTACTGAACCAATTTCAAAAAATTCTTTCAGCAATAGTAAGCCACATTATTGCTGTGTGTCATAGCTTATATAATAAAGGATTGTTAGCATTATGCCCGACGAACAGGGCACGGGTCAGCTAGTACAATAATATTTTAAGATCGACTTAGATTTCTCAAGCAGATTTAGTATTATTTATTTGACTCATTTAAAATTTGCAAAAGCCTTTTAAATAGCGAAACATTATTAATAAAGATGAACAAACGAGTAATACAAAAACAATATTAGAATAACATATTATCTAAATAAATAATAAAAGATAATTTAAATAAGTTTAAATCGCAAAGCAATGTAGCTATTAACAGAAAATCATTTAAAGACACGTCATAAATATTTACAAGAATACGAAAAATTAACTTCCTGATTGATTTTTCTTTAAAAATTATTATTTTTTTGTTTGTTGATACCACAAAAAGCTGAAGAAATCAAGTTTTGCCATGGTCGGATGCGCATACGCACTCGTCCACTCATGTAATACGCAATCGAGTGTTCGCCCTTACACATACAAGCTCGAGTATTGAGTATCATAGCACGCTCTATTCGTACCACGTAGATGACAGATATCTGGTGACAGGTTTGTTTTTTTTTTTATTATTTTGTATGACACACGTTTTCAAAGTGGCCAGTAAAAAAAGAGTTTTTATTTTTTCTGAAGTACGTAGTTAAAATTAACGACTTCAAAACCTTATTTTCTAAGTTGCCAGCTTAAAAAAATCAACCTTGTTTTACAACTAATCAATTACAAAATAAATATAACGATAAATGAGGTAGTTTATACAAACGCAATTACATCAACTTAATTAATTTAAATCCTATAATATGTATTATTACATATATTAAGTGGATGAATTTTTTCTTAAGTTTGATATTCTCAAATGTAAAATAATTTTAAATTTACGTAATATGGTACATACTGACAATAATTCTTTGTTTTAAATGTTAATCTAGTTTTATTCCGCGCAAATCCGGTTCTGCATTTCATTTTAATTTTGCGGGTTAGTAAACTATGATACTCACAAAAACTCACAAAAGAATTCTCAAAATAAATGAATTACAACCTTTTTCATTTAACCCATTAAGTTAACTATCTCTAGGTACATAGTACAATGGACTAAAAACTATATGAACGTCGTCAATATTACAATGTCTTGGCATCAATACATGTTATTATATAGAAACATTGAGTTTACAATTAATAAAAAAAAAACATTTATAATTATTTTATCGCCTTGAATAAACATACGTGGATCTACTTTAAAATACATAGCATATTTACTTTATATCTACCTATTACAAATACACAATTAGCATTTCTATCGTTTTAAGATGTTCTTCTTTTCATATATTCATTTAAGAAATCTACTTTCTAATATTTTAGTCCAAAAATGACTATATATTCACATAATTCACTAACAGTATTTAGCTAGAAATGTCTTTAAATTATTAATTATATTAGTATTTAAATTAAAGGTAATGTATGTCTGATATTAATATTTGTTTTTTTTTACTTTTTTATAGGTACGCACATAGTCTTGATTAAAAAACCAATAAGAAAATAACCACTTATTTAGCAACACACTTCGCACATGACACACACGTAAAGACTTACGATTAAACTCCGCCATTTTTAATTATGGCGCACTTTTCCAATGACCGGTGAAAGTATGATAAATACGATATTTTTAGCGAACTCCTGCC
The DNA here is from genome assembly GCA_018238005.1 of Eurema mandarina. Taxonomy (NCBI): domain Eukaryota; kingdom Metazoa; phylum Arthropoda; class Insecta; order Lepidoptera; family Pieridae; genus Eurema; species Eurema mandarina. Next base: position 4,326 of record DWAJ01003028.1, read on the forward strand.
GACGGGAAAATGCCGTCGGCACATCGCCGACGGATCGCCATTATCCCCTCCACCAATCAGAAAACAGAACACGCCCCTCGACAGACGAGACAGCTATATGGTGAAAAACATCGCGCGGGAAAGAAACAAAACACATGCGTGAATTTAGCGGGGGAAATGTTATGATGCATCGTTGTTTTAATATCGGTTACTATTGGTTTTTTCTGGAAAATAAGAAGCCTTTAGTTTATGGATTTTATCCGTAGATGTATGGTAACTTAATAGCCGTTGATAACTTTGTTGTCTATGATTAGTAATGTTTACCAATGTTGTGATTTATTTCTGTACTCAGACCTAGCTTTTGGAATTATTTTTATCTATGCGAATTGAAGATAATTTAACCTCATTTTCAATGTAAAATTATGTTTACAAATATGTTACCAGATAATAAAAAAATGTATCTATATATAAAAAAACAATAGTCACGTAAATTTATACTGGTGATATAGACAGTTAAATTAAAAAAAATCGAACAATAGAATTAATACAGTACATGGACGTCTTTGTGTGTGTGAAATCGCGCCTGTGTGCAGTTTCACTGAAGGGGAAAGCGAAGTCTCGGCGCGCGTTTCAAAAATGGAATACTTTCAGAATTTTTCCGAACATTTAAAAGCAATACGCCGCCGAACGTCTCAAAATGTAATTGTATTTTTATAATCTATGGCCGAGACTTGTCAAAGTTATTTAAGTTCTTATTTATTATAACTAACAATTATATTGTAAGTTACAGTAGTACATATACAGTAAAATATAATTTAAACTAGTACAGTTTTATAACTGCCTTTTATTAGATATTAATAAAAATGTCAATGTCATATTTTTTAATTTTTGATTAGATAGTTTATATTTTTAACACAATTTAAAGGATAGGTTTGGGTCGATTCGGCTGTGGTATTTAAGGCACGTGTTGCTGATTGCCACAACCAAATATCGACCCTCAAATTTATTTTATCTATAGACAACTAGACATTGGCGAAATTGTGATAACACAGCACTGCCATTTATCCAAGAGGAAGAAGAAGAAGGATAGGTTATATTATTTATCACAAGACATAAGGTTTAACGTGTTATCTGATAGGAAGTGATTCACACCGTATCTATATATAAATGCCTACGGTTCACAATTGTGGTACCGGCTTACAAGCCCGTCTATATTATACAATATAACATCCCCCAATGATTACAGATGTATCTTAATTATGAATTTCAAATTCTTTGTTGACTATTCATTGCGAGAGAAGGGTACATATAATTACATTATAAATATCATTGTTTTTGGGTTTGCATAGTTAAGCAGTTCAACATACGAATAATAATAAAATATTTGTTTTAATTGAATAATAATTCTTGAAAATGAAAAATTCACTTATAGTCAAAGGTAGATAAAATGAATTGTTTTAGGTAAAAATTCCATATATAATAACAGAAATTTGTTTGCAAATTATCTAACTCTCAACCATTGATAGTTATTATAGTTAGTTATAAATTTGAAAAAGTAAAAAAACAAGTTGGTTTGCGAACAAGCCCATAATATTCGTAGTTAAGGCTTGATCATAAATTAATAATATTACCAAAGAAAATATATCTTAGAAGTCAATAATAGTTTGTAATATGTAGGTATTATACCTATTATAGTAAATTCGCGAAATGCCTTTTTTTAAACATCGCAATCAATTTTTTAAAGTCTTACTATATATTAAAAAGCGAATAAGTATAACCTAAAAAGCTCATTGTTGTGGTATAAATAGACGAACGCACAAAAAGTGCGGTTTGCGGAAGACACGGCACGTCAAATTGGCCACAACGCGATCTAATCTGTAACCTATCGGTGAAAAGGATTCCACCTTTTTTACAATAGCCGTTTGGTGTATGTCATACGCTAAAAGCGGTTGTTAAACTTCTCCAGACTTTGATAAGATTAAAAATATTTGTACTATATTAATTTTATGTTGTGAAATCCTTTTCCTCTTCATCTTATCATTTTATTGTATGGTTTTAATATAATCTAGGTAAGTCTACACTTAGGCATACATTTATAACACATCTGTAGCGGTCAATGACATACATAATTTATTTTCCACTATCATATGATCTTTAACTATTTTTATATAACTCAAAACATGTGGTTGTTTTAAGAATTATAGCATCACGCTGCAGATAATATGCTGCAAATAGTAGCCTCAATATGCGTTGTATTGAAGATATAAGTAAAAACTTTTCTTACTAATAAAGTCGCGTGCTCGTGTACCTTAGAGCCGACATATCGGCATGCACAAAGCATTCGTTACTTACGCGATGTTGTGCGATGCGTGTAAGGCGCTGCAGCTGCCGCATTGTACGGCCTTTTATTGTTTTACTCTTGATGTAGAGTATATTAGCTTAAAGAAGCTGATTTACTTCGTACTTAATAGAGGAGAAGAAGGCAAAGGAAAGTGAAAGTTTCAAATTTGATTTTTTACTATGTGATTTTTTTCAGAATCAAAAGTTGGTGAGGTTACTAATGACGTAGATAACGTATATATACAATTACTTCATATCAAGTCTGAAACCTTTGTAACGTTTACTTATTGCTACAATTATTGACAATTAACAAAAACAAGAAAGAATTGACAAAATTAAATATACGTTCTTAAAGCATATTTTGTTTTTCAACGTTCCGATTACAGCTTTTTAAAGCCTTAGCATTCTCGACGTTTTAAACGCTCTTGTTGAAATTATATATTATTTGAAAATCGTATTGATATCGATTTTTTTATCATTAGTCCAAACTCATTAATTTTATATCCTACTAAACCGCTAACTTATATGTAATTAAAGAACTTTTATCAATAATCAAACTTACGACTTAAAAAACCAAATTATAATAAACTACATCAAAACTACATACGAGTATTATGAAATCAAAACATTACCTCAAACGTTTTGTCAGCGCGTCGATCCGAACTTTTCGTAACAATACACAATTTTCGGCTCAAATTAATTCAACCGAGCGGCATTCAAACGCGTATAAAGAAAGTGTTTGTCTAAGAACAACGCCGTACCGCAGCGGGGAATATTTTTATACATACATATAGGTATTTTTTGTTTGCACTTACCTTGGTTCTGAATAGCGATCTAATTTACGCATCGCTAACTACATTCGTGTCGTATTTGCAAGGGATTGTTCTTGGATGTAACATTGAAACTGTATTGTGCAATTTTAAAGGTCTAATCTTTGGAAACGACGGTTGAACTTTGAAACTCTACGTGCGTTGGAGAGTATTGTTTGCAAGTATTGTCATAGCAGCTTTCTTACTGTGTTAAGGTAATTTTATTTATAATTGTCTAGGACGTGAAGCTATATAATACCTAAGCAGTGTTAACTTAGGTTTCTTTTAAGGCAGTCGTGAGACACTTAGCTTTGTGACTGTTCATTAGTGAAGGAGGTCGCTTATCATCAGGCAAACCTCGCCTCTGATGGCCCACGTATTTACTTTATGTATTAACATATCTTGACGGTGATCTTAGAAACATACTTAGTTTTCGAACTGAAAATCTTAAAGCTACATAGTCATCTTCTTTGTCTTTATTTTTCAACTAGTTACCTATATTGGTGATCTCGCTTTAGAATACTGAAGTTGATTAAAGTTGATGATAAATATTTATAGAATTTAACTTTAGGTTTATTAATGTTCGACGTGAAACCAGAACCGACTAACATTGAGCAAAGAAGCTTAGCTCTATCTAACACATAAGAATTATAAATGGGCAACAAATTATACAACATTACTGTATTGTAGCTATTATACAATTATACAATCTTGAGTCTTAGGTATATAATAATTTAGAGAAGCAAACTTGCACTTTTTTGTCACTTTGTATGCACTTGTTTCTCCACAAGCTTCATGTAGCGACACAGCGCTTTCTCACACTGAACCGGAAAATTTGCGTCAAAAATGGCCCATGTAATTTGACGTCTCAATCTAAGCCCACAATGGCTGTAGCAAGCGTGAAATGTTCGAGCTACGGAGCCACGGCGCGCCACGCGGGGCCACGTGGCGCCATTGTGCTGCACTTTTTGTTGATTTTACCCAATCATGTTGGTTTAATTGCGTGTTGCGAATCGGACCTCGCGAGGACACGTGCTGCTCGGCGGAACCGATTCGACGGACGGTCTCGTTTGACGCTGGTTATTGACTGTTTTCATACTTTGATAACATAGTTAATACTGTCTGTTAATAGTTATTAAGGAAGAGATAGCTTCGATATAGTCGAGATTTATGTTATTAAAGCTATTGTAAATTCAATGTGCAAAGTGAGACAAGTCAACATAAAAATTGAAAATTAAATAAGTGCTTTTTTTGGTATTCTGTTAGAACTATTGTAAGCTTTGACAACAAGATTTCATATGACGATATTGGCTATACATTTGAAAAGCATAGCAGTTGAATCACTTATTTTTATTTTTTATCAAATCACTAAATATTTAAATTTTTCATATTATTGCAAAAATGCCTACAAATAAATGAAATGTATTTATTACCCGAAAGGCTGTATAATGAAACTAAATCGAAATTACCCAGCCCTATTACGGCGGTAAAGCAGTAAAATAAGGTTATGTGAAATGCGACATGCAGAATAGTTGTTATAAAAGTTTTAAGATCTTTTCTGCTTAGCGAGCAACGTGAGCCATTTCGACCAAGTCGTCAACTACGCTACTATAAAGTTGCTAACCGCTTTTAACGACTAACGGCTTACGTCGAAAAGTTAACCTATCATTTATACCGACGTAAAAATATTTTTACGCCTAGCAACAAAAGCAAAATCATCTAATGTTCCACATTCAAAAAGTTCCAAATTCAAAAACCATCAAACTACGAAACTACGAGTCTACACGGCGCGAACGTGCCATTTCGGACGTGCCAAAACAAAAAGTGCACGAAATCAAAACTGACAAACGAACTTCGATATTCGAAAACTTGGAATCAAAATTCGGAATCACAGCATGCTGCGTGTAGCGTGTCGGTTGTTGTGTGTGTGCTGTCTGCACGTAGGGTGTTGTGTGTCTGTGTGCGGCGGTACGCGCCTGTGTGCGTGCACCCACCCTCGTACCCCGTCCCAGGCAGGCCCCGCCCCGCAGTGCTCACACGGCTGACTTGGAATCAGATGGCTCGGCCAGTCGTAAGCGAGCCGTGTCATCGCGAACGGTTCGCAGCCTCCGCACCCTTGTACCGTGCATTCGATAATTCGCGCTACGCTGACCATTTACTGAGTTACTCGAATTAAAGAAAGGACACGCTTGATTAGTTCCTTGATTTTGGACTGTGCTTGTTTGTGTTGTGGAGTGCTTGCGACGCTGCGTGTAGGTAGGTCGATGATCCGCTTTTTGGGTATTCTGATCTTCTATATCATGATACTTTGCGCGAGATAGGAACTATAGGCATATTCGTTACAAAATACACAATCACGATTTAACCTACCGACATAATACATCGGAGTTTTAAATTCAAATAACACTTACATCTATGTACCTTATTTCTGCGTATTATATTTTTAATTAATAAACTAGGAATTTATAATTTTATTACTAATAAAATTTATGTAGGAACATAGAAATATACGAAAATACTCATCGTCAAACTAAACGAAATTTTAAAACTCTACCTTATACTCTATCTACCTAATAGGGCATTAACTCAACTTTTTATCAATATATTATCTGTCTAATTATCTGTTCAAATATCTCTTTATATTAATTTCACTTTTAAAGAGTCTACCTGCCGTTTTTATTTATAATAATTGACGGAGCTAATGTAATATGATACTTTTGTACACATATCTTTTTTTGGAAGCGACGGCGAATCTCTTTGTTAAATAATTTGAAATTATAAACATGTGGTTCCAATGTTAATTTTGGCTGGTAACTTAATACGTTTGTATTGTAAATAAGTTATCGAGTTTAGGGACTTCGTTTTTTTTTATGCTATTGCTAATATTTTAGAATTGATATACGTAACTATTGCTTTAACCATTGATTAGTTTAATTTAAATTCTTAAGTGTTATTAAGTATTTTTATTATAACCTAACTTTGAAGTTATTTTTATACCTCATACCTCATACATCATTATATATAAATAAAAAACTTATTTTTAGTCAAAATGTAATCTTTACTTTTTATAGTTTTTCTCAAATTAATTACTAAACGAAACTAAAGGTACCTAAATAAAAGAGAACTTCTTAAATTTCGATTGCCATCTCTATAATCACCTATGTTGTTTGCAAAGCAATAATTTACAAAAAAATATACTTACTACAAATAGCGACAGCGTATTCACATGTCCAAAGTACTTTATATTAAATAGACGGTATACTTTCATCTCGCCGGCTACAGTAGACCGCCTGCCGATCTATTGTCATCTTAAAATTTGTTATGTTGTCAATGAGAAGACATCTCAAGTTGCATTGTAAGCAAATTTGCGGTAAGTGATACTGCATACAATAGATGTAAAAATTTGGAGCTTTGTTAGAAATAAATTATATGTACTTGACTAGTTTTAAAGTCATAGTGAAATATCTAAGCTACATGTAGTGTTTACGGTGTATGTATTTAAAAAAAAATTATATCATATTCTCTTTAAAAAATAGGATTAATTTATAATTTTATCATGACTTTGAATTGTAATAATAAAATTTAAATAGTCCCTACAATAAATATCACTTTAACAACTTAACGTTGTTAGTTCACAAACTAAAAAAAAATTAATATTAGATTGAAACGTATTAGAATACATATAAAAATGACAAAAAATATCACGTCAAGTACTTTAAAAAATAAAGTATACATTTCTTTCTATACTTTTATTTTACAACATTTTCGCCGTCCAAACTACAAAGCGACGCGACGTCATTGACATTCGCGAGCTTTCATAATTCCAAGTGTCACGTCTAACAAAAGTCGTAAAATCAATAAATTCCTACCAATTGATGTTAGAGCGTTATAAAAAAAACACTCAAAAGTACCGACATTATTATTTACACTTCAAAACCGTGTTGACAGAACATTAAAAGTGTCTAAGGGAGATTTTTTTATATTTCGCGACAATGGGACATGACCATTGATACAAATTCTCACATAGATATTACACGGTGCTAATACGAAGGGCTCTAATCGATTCGGTACAGAAAATTGTAAGTAATTGATAGATTTAAGTATGACATATCTTTGTAGTGTTGCCTGATAAAATAATTACCCAAGTCAATGGTAATCGTTTTTATAATTTTAAAGATTAAATTAAATATGCACTTATATAGTTTTGTATCATATAAATAAAGGGTATTTTTTATACGACATGATATCATTTTTAGGATGACTTCGGAACCATGTTATTATATGCGTATCTATTTAATATTGAAGACAAATAAATTCAGCATAAAATCTTTTTACACTACGATAGAATCTATTATAAGATAAATATCTGATATTTAATTATTTTCTGTACCAACAGTGTTCTACGGTCTAGTTTAGGTGCGGTCCCGTTTTTTAAATAACATCTATATGTCGATTGTATGTTAATTTATATGGATTTTATTGGTAGTATAATTTTCAAAATCTTAGTATTTCAGATAAATATAAATTCTAAAACGTCCTTCATTGAAATATTATATATATATTTAATATATTATAAGTATAAATGTGGGATAGGGTTCAATCAAATGCAAAAAACGGTATTTATCTTGATTGACTTTTATTTTCTTAACAAACAAAAAATGACCTCAATTGCCTTAAATTTTGTGTTTCTTGTACCTAGTGTAATTCAGTTTTTATTATGATAACTAGATGTTTCCCGCGACGCCGACCGCGTGAATAATCATGTTTACTTTGACCCGCTCTTCCCCACTTATAACCCTTTTTGCCAGTTAAAAAATAGCCTATGTTATATCTCAGGCTCTAGACCATCTGTATACCGAATTTTATTACAATCGGTTCAGTAATTTCGGCGTGAACAGACAGACACACAGAGTTACTTTCGCATTTATAATATTAGTATGGATATATCTTAGGTATGAAACCTTTAACCTACTTAATCATATATCATAAACTCGTCGACATAAATAACACCTAATTCAGATATATCATAATTGTATTATTAATATATCGCCTCCAGTGTTACGATTAAAATGTTAATAAAAAATAATCCTCGATGGACAAACACCGACCGGCGAAGGCTTAAGGATTAAGATAGAACCTTTTTAACAGTTAAAAAGCTTTTGATGTTCAATAATATTATCTGTGGCGATACGTCAGTTGGTAATGTCTCGTGTCATTTAAAATACCGTTTTTTTTATCCGACTGTGTGGAAGTCGAAAGGAAGGGTAATTGGTGATTTTCGTAGACTATGTATGTATGTATGTTTATATATCTTATATATAATCCGTCTTAGCGCAGAAACTACTGAACCGATTTTTATCAATGACAGTTATCTAATAACTTCGCAATAACCAATGGGTTAAAATTACACTAGCTTTCTTATATAATAACATTGGTATAAATAATAATGTATAAATTCTCATAAAAATAAACCTCAAATCTTCTCAATGAGATCATTAGAGGTCATTAAATGTTGTAGTAGATACGTATCCCGGTAGGTGAATACAACTGACGGTGATTGATTCCTTGAGATTCTATGTAGCGACAGCATATCTAAATATAAAATATATGAATTTTGTTTATACTGGACCGTCAGCATAGAAAGTTTATGAGTTTAAATAAAAGTAAAATGTTATAACCATTTAATTTTATGTTGCGTTAATGAAATTAAGATACCTAGTTTTTACTTATTTTTTAAGTAAAGATTATAAATGCTTTGCTAAAGAAATATCTCGGACTGGATTTTGGAAAATTTTATGGACGAAAAAAAAAATATTATGCAGGTAATACATACCTTTAAAAGCTTTAAATATATAACAAAGATACATTTTCATTACTGCAACAGTTCAAAAAATATAGTACATATAAACTACTCATGTTGGTGCTTAAATATAATTAAAACAAAATTAAAAATCTAAAATTGTAACACTTTATTTGCTGACGATACTTTGCATCACTTAAATATTTACAATAGTCATTTTTTGTGCTCGGTACTCAGACGTTCCGACATAGCTGTTTATACTACTGAATTGTAAAGATATGTTTCAACAAATTCATTCTCTCATCAAATAACCATTTTTGTAACAAACTTTCATCGAAACATATCACGTCCTACATTTGCAAATATTTCTAACTAGCTGTTACTCGCGACGTCGTCCCCATTGATTTGTTTTTCCATTATTTCTTCACTCCTATTAGTCGCAGCGTGATGTTATGTAGCCTAAAGCCTTCCTCGAAAAATTGTCTATTCAATAAAAAAAGAATTTTTTAATTCGAACCGGTAGTTCCTGAGATTAGCGCGTTCAAACAAACAAACAAACAAACTCTTCATCTTTATATATTAGTATAGATTTGGTAAAGAAACGCTATATACACTTAATGTACAAAAATAGTTTGAAAGTATTACCTATAATAATTACACCATATATGTATTACAAAGTAGCTTTCTTTGTCTGTCCCTATGTATGCGTCCCTATGTACGAGAGAGGGCGCTACCGAGCTCTGATAAACATCGTCTCTGTGTTTTTCTGTTGTTTAAAAATATAAATTGGTGAAATATCGTAGTGTTGATTTTATAAAAACATTACCTATGCAACAATTAAACTGTGCAAGTGTTATCTAGGCCTAATTGTGTCGGAAACATGAATAATCTACCAAAATAAATAACAACGGTCAAAAGTGAACTGGATTTTTAAAAAGTGATACACTGGAATAAATTTATATTGAAACTGGACAATACAAAACCTATCTGAAAACTAACAATCAGTGAGTAATACAAATATGAATATAGAATCTTAAATTGAATTGATTATAAATCCAAATTAAGTCAAGTTAGCAGCATATTATTTGAAGGTAGATATAAATTGAAAGTATTCAAAGTAACTAAACTGTTGATATAAGCGCCATCTATCAGCAAGTAGCTTAATTTATCGAAAGACTCTTCTAACCGATGATAGCGGACTATATAATAATTTAAAAAATAAATACGCCATCTGTTGAGAGTTGCTATACTGAAACGTTAGGAATAACTTTATTGCACAATTTAAAAGTCGAATTTGCTACCTCAACATGGAAGAAATAACAAAAATGCTAAGGGATATACAGGTTACTATGGAAAATCAAAAGAAAGAAATGCAGACTATGAAAGAATCGATAATCGAAGGAATAAACAGAACATTAAATGAAAAATATTGCATTCTTGAGACTAAAACCGAACTGTTGGAAAATAAAATCGAAGAACAACATAAACTGATAGACCGCTTAGAACAACAATTAAAAAGAAAAAACATTATATTTTATGGTATACAAGAAAAAGGAAACCACGAAGGACACTTACAGGATTGTATACTGGGATTAATTAAGGAAAAAATGGGTATATTCTCTTTTGGACGACAGGAAATCGAATCACTACATAGAATAGGGAAGAAAACTAATAGTAATAATAGGCCCATTGTTCTAACAGTTACTACTATGAGCAGAAAAATAGAAATAATGAGACATCGAAGTTCGTTAAAAGGCACTAAAATTTACATAAATGAAGATTTTACTTCAAGGGTAATGAAAAAACGGAAAGAGCTCCAAAACGAGCTTAAAGCAAGAAAGGAAAAAGGAGAAAGTGTATTCTTAAGATATGATCAAATAGTTACCAAAAAAATTCGAATCAGTGAAGAATCACAACAACACCAAGATAAGCAAAGAATAAGAAAGAGAAAACATATTAAATCGCCAGCTTTTCTAAAGGGAAAAAGCAATAATTCTTTACCTGCACCCTCTAATGTGGCAAAAAAGAATAAATCTATTGAATATTATTTAAATCAAGCTTCAAGCAGCATTGAATAGCGACTACATACGGCCCCCTCTAACTATAATAAAAAATGGAAATACAATAAAAAGTAAAAAAAGAAAAAGTAAATAAAACTCTCCCAGTCCGGTTGGTCACCGCGGGAGCAGAAGACCACCCCCCCTCCTTCCACGACGTGCGATGGAGGAGGCCTATGCCCAATTATGGGCATCCAATGCAAGCTGGAAAGCTTCATAATGTAATTTTAAGATTTTACTAATTTATAATAAAAAAGCATAATGTAATGCAAGTACAATGTAAGCACATTTTAAGCTATGATGTTGTAATTTTATTTTATAAATTATATTTAATATGGTGATATTTTATTAATTATAATAGTGATAGATAGACATCATAGAATTATATATTGAAATTGTTTAATTGCAATGAGAATTAGATTTGTTTATCGTTGA
>DWAJ01003029.1:0-15745 GCA_018238005.1 Eurema mandarina
GACCTACTAAGGAGGAAAAGAGACAAAACATACAGGCGAAAGCAATGGCTTATCTCATACTATATTAGACTTCGGATCAGGTAAGTATTTTAATATACGTTTTATTGTAAGGTAAAACGTTCATATTGTACCATTTTGAAGTAAATTATATACGAAAAAACGAGTATCGCACTACCTATAAAGCACCCAAAACTAGATGAGGTCTTCCGTTATGGTGTAAAATAAAAGTTGTTAGTTATTGTCATGAAATGAAATTTTGTAGGTTAATTGGAATTCTGTATTCTAAGGGATAACTAGGGAGAGAGATATAGAATAGTTATATCGTGTAAATGTGTAATGTATTTGTTATTTAAAAACCATTTTTTTGAATTTAAATTTTTAGGTTCATGGCACTTTTAAACTATCAACGCCACCGTTCCTTTTTGGATACGAACGAAGTGCATCGGAATCTACCTCCATAATACCAGAAATCACACGTCTAATGAGAAAAGATACGGCTTTCATCACTTTACGAATAAACACAAGCCTATCTAATTTGGGCGACTGTGAAATTTATAACCAACCAATGGATATCGATGATCCGATAATAAAACATTTAAATCGTTTCATAACTGAATATTTAAATGACTTTCCGACAAGAAATCTGAATCTTACATTTATTGATACTTCAGGAAAAAATCTATCTGTAACTGAATTTATTCAGCCTTTACCTCTGCCCGACATTTTATTACAAGATCCCAAAAGAACGGAATCTGCGTCTAAAAGTTCAAAAAGTTCTTCGTCCAGTCGCAAAAGGAGTCCAGATAAATTTAATTTTAGAGACGAGAGCGTTTTTGAATTGGGAAATACCGCTGACGTTCCAATTTCGAAATTGATGGACATCGCTGTAAGATTTGTATCTCTAATATCAACCTATGAACCGATTGGATCGCATTTCGTTACTCTAAGGGGAGTAGTAAGTAAATATTATGTGATTTTTAAATCTGGCTCACTCTTATATTGAGTAAGTTTATTACTTCGTCTCTTCGTATCATTTTCATAATATAGATTTCATAGTTAAATATCTTTTTTCTAGGAATTACTAAATGTCCAATACGGATCACCTCTTGACCACACTTTACTTCTGGCCAGTTATTTCATCCATTTGGGAATTAAATGCTGGGTCGCTATTGGCTATGGCTTACCGCGAGGTCTCAGCAGCTATGTACTGGTCAAATACCATAGTAGAGGAATTTCTATGGTTGATGATGTGGAAAGTAGGGGATTCCTTAACAGAAGTGAGGCACATAGAGTTATTGTCTTTGACGCTGTGGACGGTGAGAAACATGACGTCAGAGATGTCGCATGCCCATTGAAAACCGTTTGTTATGTGTTCGATATGGAAAATGTGAGTATTTAAATTATTTATGTAATTTTGAACTAAAAATATTTTGAGAGTATGGGATAATAGATAAAGATGGATTTTATCTGTAGAGAAAATAAAAATGGCAATTACTTAGATTTTCTTTATGATTTAAGATATGGGTGAATGTTCAGTCTTCTCTGGATTGCGAAAATTTGTCTTTTGACTTCACAAAATCATCGAATTGGCAGCCAGTAAGTTTATATTTTCATAAACATAGCCAGGACTATATTCAGTGATAAACGATAAAGTGAAAAAATACTTACTAGGTATCTTCTTCTTCATTCTAAAAAAAAAAATATTTTTCAGGTATTCGATAAATATATTTTTGTAATGATACAACCAGCAATTTCTTACGAATATAGTAAGCCGGATGACGTTGAAAATTTGAGGAACAACTTGGAGAATAAAATAAAAGATAAAATACAAAAATGGCGCTGGGATGTTAGAACTATTTGGAATAGGTAAAAATCATATCACATACCTACCATATTAACAAATACGCTGTAAACTTGTTGCCATTTTTTACTCATCTTCGGCTTTAATATTTGGAAGTAATTGACTTGAAAGTTTATTAAACTATTATTTAGGTACTTAAGCAATTTATTGCGGGAAATGTTACCAGCTTGGGAATATTGGAGTTTCAACCCCGACGAGGAAAAGCCACCATTAGGACAACGTCTAAAACAATTAATGGCAACTTACAAGGTAAACGTCATAATTTAGTTTATTTTGAAATATTTATGAGTGCCATAAAATAAAAAACTTGTTCCAGATATTCGGATTTCCTATAAACGTCCAATACATAAATATGAAGTCTGTCATATCAAGGGTTAAATCAACAATGCTTCATATAAACGATGACTCTAAGGCCGAGTTTGGATTGGCTGTTGAAGTGTACGCGTATCCTAATAACGTTCTTAGTGTATGGGTCTTTCTTGCTAACATGACGAGAATATAGTTTATTATAAAATAAATTTTATTCCATTTATATGATTAAAATATATCTATTTTTGCTTGATTTTATTTATGAATAAGGTTCGATGAGCAGGGGTTTGGGCTGTTATAAAAGGAAATAAACAAAAACGATTATCAGAAGAGCAATATAAAATTTATTATTAAACTCATCGGGAATCTTAAACGAATTCATTTAATTTAAATAAAATAGAGATTGTATGTCTTTTCGTTTTAATGCTAACAAAATAAAATTAACATATTTTATTTCATTGCTGTATAAAACTATACGTAAAGTAGAAAAAAAGAGATGTTACAAACGTGTTACGACTCGTTCACATTTGACACCGACTGTCAACTGTCATACCAGAGACAACATGCAGTACCGCCTTACACCCAGTTGTAAAAGAGAAAGGTCAATGACCGTAGAATGTGTATTAATTTATTTTTTATCTGTAAAATTGAATGATTCAAAATTGGAAACGTCTTATCGTATTTTATTTTTAATGTCATTATATTATTAGGATAATTAAAACACATTCGTGACATTATTATTAAAACCTGCGAATATTTTATAAAAATAATTTCTATATCCAGATAGGTACAAATAGCATTACATTTACTTTATAAATTAATAGCTATCACTTATTTTACAATGCCCATTTGCACGGCAGACTCACGCCTTGGTTGAAAGCTTGTTTTAATGCAAGTTAGTTAATATAATAGAATATAAAGACAATTCGCGTTACACAAAACCGTCCAATCATCAAAAAATTGAGCTCACATTATTTGAAATTTGATTTATTCATACAATTATTAGTAATTAAATCTTTATACCGAATTCACAGTCATTCAGTGTACAGAAGAATCACGAAAATAAGCGTTTTGTTGTTAAATAAATATTTGCTAGTCTACTTTGACTAAAACTTATTCAAAGTTAAGCAGGTCTGAGAGGGCTCTTTTCTATTTTATTTATTATTAAATATTAAATATTATTGAATGACTATCTTTTATTGTTATTGTATGATAACTTACACAGTTGGTCATAACATCATACTGCTCTATGTATAACATGAATATGTATGATTGTACATAGAACATTATTATATCAAATGCAATAAGATATAAACAATCTGTGTTTGAATCATATTGATATAAGGGCAACTTATTTTGTGATTCAACCGGACACAATATGAACACAATGTATAGTTTCTTATCAATTAGCTGTTTATAATTTAAGTATCTAATGCATTTCTCACAAACAAACACTCTTTCTATAAGATAGCTCGGACTAGTGTTAGCAATATGAATTAAGTTTAAAGCAATATCTTAATAACGGCATTTTATTTACTGTATGAAATATCCATAGACGCATCTTAGTAAGTATACTAAGAATATTGTAGATAAAATATCTTTATTTGCTGACTGGCCGCTATTAACCTATTGCCTTATACTTTTTAATTAATTCCAAATTTAAAAATGTAGACAAATAATTTATTATTAAGCAATAATCTATGGTTCCCAATCATTATCCGATACAAACTATTAAAAATAAAAAATCTCACAATTCATACTGACATATGGGATTCGAAGACGGCACTGCATATGTGGCAGTGCTTCGATGATATCTTTAACAGAATTAGGGGGTATCAGTGCGGGCTGTTTTGTCAATTCACTTCTCATTAGTGCTGAAACATGCAATGCAAGACCATTGCAATCCTATTTAAATACAATTTAAAATTGTTTCGCACTTACATGGTACGCTTTAAGCAACAGCCAATCAAACATCATTTTTAAAGTAAATATGCACTGTTGGAACTGAACGAGCTGATCTAACAATGACTTAAGATTCCACTTTAGTTAGTTAAGGACCCGTTAACTGTGAAATTGGCCCAGGTTGTTACGTTAGCAACGGGCGACCTTCAAACATCACTAGTGCGGTAATGTCGGCACTACCCCCTAAGTTAGTATTTCGTTTAACTGTCATCTGGTTTGGCTTGTTTCGACCGTTTGAGTTGTTGGAGATAGTGGCGTTGTATCGGCTTGTGGAGGGCGAGCTGGGCGAGGGCGTCGTCGATGGAGAACCACTGGCGTTTCCTGCCCATGAGTCGGGAGTCCTCCCACTCGGCTAGTTCTTGGGTTACGGTCATCACGTACACCTCCGTCCTGTGCTTGTGTTCACGGTTCTGAAATAACATACGTCGCTATTTTTAGTCTGTGCATATAAATATGTACTAACTAGTACTACTAAATGTCTGTTAAATTACAAATTGTTTAGTTCTTTAGTTGTTTACGGAATAATTGTACGATAAATAAACTATTTTTTTTGAATTGATTTTGCCGAGTGTCATGGAAGAAATTTCACTGAAATGACCACTTAATATAAGTGCGCATAATATTTATGCAACTGCATATTGAAAAAAATTTATGGTTATGAGGTTTTAACATCTCTTCATATACACGCCCCACGCCATGACGGCGCCATCCGTGATAGACGTGATTAAATAACATACAAACATATTTTTGCATTTATAATAATAGTTATTATTGTTCTTAAGACTATCTTTTGCATTTGAAGTCGGAGTTGAGTAATAGAATCAAAATATTAGGAAAAGTTATGCATCAGTAAAATTCCAACTGAATAATAAGTTTTACGTAAAACGTGACGAGCAAAGACTTATCCTTGATGTCAAAATTGTGTCTACAAAGTTATTAAGAAGTCTTAAGAGGATTTGCTTAACACGATTCATATTGGATTTACAATCGTGTACTAAGAAAAATTAGCTGTTTATTACTCGACTTAAGTGAAAAAGACTATAGCCACGCGCGTGACAGAACAATCTAGGATTACGTTCACCATAGGCTCTATGGAGTATATAGTACATGGTGGTATAAAATTTCATATAAGTTTATAAACTAGCCCCTACGAATTCCTATGATGACAAAGTCACTGGATGTTTAGTTTCATAAATCGATACAAAGATCATGTTAGTAACATATTAATTTGTTAAAAGACATCTTCATACTGAGTCCCTCTCATACTCATGTCCACGTTCAGTTTTATTTTCCGTTTGTATGGGGAATAAAGGACGTCCGCCCATGTGACGAATCTAAAAGGGTTTCGAGGCGTAGACTTCAGAACCGTAATGATAAGTCATACTAATACATAGTAAATTGTCAAATACTATCAGAAATCAAGTGTTAGGTACTAGTTATATGTAGCACCGTTCTATAATGATTTTTTACTTTGACCTAATGTCCTAACGCTTTTTCAGTAAGTATAGATCATCGATACACTGAGGTGACTACAGTAAAATATCAGCAATGTAAAAGGTTAATGCAGTCTGTGTTACTGTTGTTTTTGCGACTAATCTATAGTGACATTACATCGTGAAGTCGTTAAAAAATTCTTCATTAGACTGGCGTGAGGAGACCGATAAGCTGGAAGCGAATTTTAATGACATACTAATCTTAGCGAAATTCTGTTTAAAGACATTACTTTTAATGGTTTTTGAAAAAAGTATCATTTCTTAAACATAATAAACCTATTCGGATTTGAATTTTATGTGATAGTAAACAACGTTCATGTTAATTAACTTATCATAATGTTTAATGTTTAACACTTGTATTTTGTATTTTTGTATTTAAATAAAATAAAATAAATAAAAAAAAAACTGAAGAAGAGGTTTGCGATGGTAAATGGTCACCTTGGTCTATGACAAGTCGCAAAGCTAAGTGCCCCACCAATTGTCGCCACTTTCTACATGAGGGGAAAGAAACACACACAGTGATCTCTAATGAGGTACCATTGCTTGATGTCAGTATTACCCTGTACCTTTAATAAGCCGGGCAAATTCAACATAACGGCAAGGCTCTACCAACTATGAATAAAATATGTAGGGCTTTTCACTATAAGCAAATAAATGGAAAAAAAAAAATTCAAGACACAAATTACGCCTTCAATGCAACAAATAATTAAATTTCGTTTTGCGCTCGTGGTCGAGAAGAATTCAGCAATCGCAACAGGAAAATCCGAGGATAAAGCTATAAGCTTATAAGCTCGAAATAGCGCAGAATACATCGAATTAAACGCGAACGGTGACGTACGGATTTACGTGTTCAATGATTTATTGCATCGCGAAAATACATATATTGAAACAGCATTCTGTTACATTGTATAGTCCGGGAATGTTAAAACAAGCTGTCGTCTTCGGTTTTACCCGCGTAATACATAGCTTCTTATCTTTGATTTATTTTTCGGGTACAATGTAACCCTTAGACATTCTAGAATGTGTTACTATTAGTAAGTTTAAACCCATCGTCTGCGAAGTTACTTGTTACGCACAAGCAACTATTTCGCGAACAGAGATTATCCAAATTATCAACAAATACCAAAAAAGTTTGTGACATTTATTATTTTGTGTACGTTAGTCTTCACCCCGAATAGTTAATAGAACGCAAATATCGAAATAACGGTATCATATTTTACGCGAGTAAAACAGCAGGACACGATGAGTTTTTATTACAAAGTAGGTTTGTGGTTGACAACAAATAAGCGTAAAAGATATCCTTACCTATACAAACTGAGTTATAAATAGACTTGGTTAATTAATAAAATTGTATTGCATTCAATTTATAGTTATACCAAATAACAAAGCAAAATTATAATTAAGGGCATTTTGTTGCATAAAGAAGGCAAGGCGAATAGGGCCGGCTGGACCAGTGTAGTATAACCCTTTAACGGAAACCTAGCGCCAAGTAATGGATTGTCATAATTTGACTTCTTTTTTTCCATGGGAAAATGTTCACACATGCATTCAATCTGAAGGGTTAAAGAGAAAATTGGCAATGTTGAAAATAACTTTTCATTTACTGAATTGAATTTAAACTATTATCAAGAATGTTTAAAATCTATACAAAAAGAGGTGTGACATATTTTTTATGTGCTATAGCCCATAATTCATATATTAAAACAAAACACAGAAATGAGCTTGCCACAAAAAAAACCCACAAATATATAAAATGTAGCTGAATTGTATTGTTTAAAACTATTAAAATTATTGTTATTTATAAGCAACATTAATATCAATCTGTTTAATTGATGTAATATTAATTGTGTTTTAATGATGAGTCTGGACTTATTTATTAGAGGAATCATTTATATTGATAACAAAATTATCTTTCAATATAACACAGTCATCATGCCTGCAATTTTGTAGTGATACTGTCGAGAACTTTATGGAGGGTAATATGCAATATTCTTTTTATCAGAGGATCAGTTAAACCACTAACACTGTTAATCCCTAAAAAATATTAAGAGCAGTATATAATACGTTAGTTACAGAAAAAATTTTATTAGTATAATTCAGGCCATTGTATGTACTAGCTGTTACCCGCAATTCTGTCCGCATGGACTTTTATATAAACTTTGACCCCCTTATAACTCTTTTTTCCAGTTAAAAAGTAGCCTTTGTTTTATCTCGGGCTCTAGACCATTTGTGTACCAAATTTCATTACAATCGGTTCAGCAGTTTGGCCGCATAAAATTATAAAAAGTTGCAACCTTTGTACCAAATTTCGTTCTAATTGGTTCAGTAGTTTTAGTGTGATGGAATGACAGACACACAGAGTTACTTTCACATTTATAATATTAGTATGGATAGTTTGTATTTAATTTCACTTTAATTGCTTTACTATATTATATGGTAGCTACAACAGCGATAAAATTATATGGCATTCGTAAATAATGGGAATTTTTGAATTTTGATAAGTCTGAATTAAAAAAAAAAACAATTCACTTGGAGAAAACCCACAACAATCTTTTAAATAAACCAACTCGTATAAAATAAGTGTATCGAAAATAATTTAATGTTTTATAATGATTCACCAAATGTGTTGCTTAGTGCATTACTCAAATAACAGCTGAACCAATTTTGATAAATTTTTTTTAGAATATTTCTTATAGAATGAAGCTAGATTTTAAGCAGGAAAAATGTTAAGTGTAGGGTTACAGATAGGATAAAGTCTTGTGTTGCAAATTTGGCTCTCATTGTCAATACTGTTTGAAGTGAAACTGGTTCAATGATCTATTATGCAATTGTTTAAGAAAATATACTTTAATAAAAATATTTAGTAAATATCTAATTGAAATTGAGTTCTTTCTTTATATTTAAATAGTTGCACATCACGGTTTCATTTATATTCTGGTAAGAAAGAACTATAGCATAATCTTTTACAGCCTACAGCATGTTGGCTACTATAAAATCCATACTAATATTATAAATGCGAAAGTAACTCTGTCTGTCTGTCTGTTACGCTTTCACGCCAAAACTACTGAACCGATTGTAATGAAATTTGGTACACAGATGGTCTAGAGCCTGAGAAAAAACATAGGCTACTTTTTAACTGGAAAAAAGGGGTTCAAAGTTGATATAAAATTCCACGCGGACGGAGTCGCGGGTAACAGCTAGTAGTATTATAAATTTATAACATATTACCATTTAAAAGTTCTACAGAAAATAACCGGATCTGATATTTGCTCTTTCGTATTTTATTAAACACTGACAAAACAGTACACTTATAGTATCTCCAGTTTTACTAGATATCATTTTATTAAAAAAATCATGTTATTCTGAAAAATAAAAATTTAAATACCTACATCGCATATACATATAAATAATAATGTTGTATCCAGAATTATGATTGTGTGGAGCTTGTTGCTTACCGATGTATTGGTTGTTTTAGCGACAAATGATTATTATTATTATTACATACACACCAGACATATATATATATATATACAATACATTTATACAGCAATTCCAACGCTTACGTCACACATTCACACCCCACACGTGACGTAACAGTCACACACACACACACTCACACACACACGTAAACCTATGCTACGTAGCTACGTAAGGCTACGTAGCTAAGCGGCCTCTGAACTCTCAATGTCGTCATTAGTGAGCGTTCTGCGTTTCGCTTTTGAACTAAGTGCCAGTCATTATAAAACGTAAGTGCAACTCCCGTGGCGTTTAGACATAGCCATGCTAAGAGCTAAGCTACAAACCGCTTGTGGAATAGTCATAATGAAGAGCTTACCTTAACAGCCTTGAAAAACAAATAAATAAATAAAAAATATTTTCAGGACATTTATACACAGCGCCATCTAGTTTCAAGCTAAGCCGAAGCTTGTGTTATGGCAACTAGATAACGGAATAAATAACATATACATACTTTTCTTTTGTAAATACATACATACAATGCTTAGCAACACCCAGACCCCAGAAAAATACAAATGTAAATTACAAATATATTTTTCCGGTGTGGGAATCGAACCCACGACCCTTCGCGCAGAAAGCAGTTGTGCTACCACCGCGCCAAGCGGTCGTCGAACAAGTGAACGTGAATAAAAAAATTAAATTTTAGGGAAACAATAGAACAGAGAGAACCTGTATCGACTTATTATTCGTTTATAGTTAATCATTATCATCCGTTAACGTTTAGCCACCATATCTCGGGTAATTTTGATTTTCTATGTTTATCATTTTGATGTGAAATTATATGTTCTACAACTTTCATAAGGGGTATTTTTTTCTAGAAGGTACTTACTGATTCCCTAAAATAAAAATAAAAGTTTTTTTTTATTACAAGTTCTCGTGGATGGATATAAAGACTAGTCGATTACAGATCTTTCAAAGTACATTATATCAAAAATCTTATATCTCAAATTTCTTGGACTAGTAATACGTGCGTTCAGGATTTTTTTGGAGCCCAATTAGAAAAGAACGAAAATTTGACGAATATTTCAAACTAATCATATATTAATAATTGTAATTATTCATTCTTTGTTATTAATATAGATCCGATATAAGCTACTAGCTGTTGCCCGCGACTCCGCCCGCGTGGACTTTCATATAAACTTTGACCCCCCCTTCCAATCTTATAAAAAAAAAACTTCCAGTTTAAAAAGTAGCCTATGTTTTATCTCAGGCTCTAGACCATCTGCGTACCACATTTCGTTCTAATCGGTTCAGTAGTTATAGCGTGATAGACAGACAGACAGACAGAGTTACTTTCGCATTTATAATATTAGTACGGATATATTTCCGAAGATAAAAAATAGCTTAAAAATAATTCCCAAAACATACATTCTTGATGTTCATAAGGTAACAAGTCTTTTACCGTAAAACTGATAATATAATAAATCTTAAAGAAATCTTCGTGATACAAAGGAATTCGTTTTCCATTGAGGCTTTTTCATTTCCATCTATTATGAATATTCAAAGAAGAAATAACATTAAGGAATATGGTAATACCATTATACTAAGTAATGGCAACATTATATTGGAAACCTTTAATAAAAATGATTAGGTGAATGGTCTATACATATTTCGATGTGTTAGAGAAAATACTACAAACGTTACGTGTGTTTGAATATCTCAGAGCTTATGGTCACCTGGTATCAATTTTTTTTACAGTTTTAACAATAGATGGAAGACACTAAGAGTATGTAGCCCCAAACCTAATAAAATCTATACATATAATAAAAACGTAACGAGTCACTGTCTGTACATGGAAGTTATATGAGAAAAATATTATAGAAGACCTTTATTAACGCAATAGAACCCAAAACAATGATTTTTGGAATTTTTGTCTGTTTGTTTGTGCACGTTAATCTCAGAAACGGTTTATCCTATCTAGATGGGGATTTCAATTATATAGGTATTGTGGTAAGCTTCACTTAACATTTAGTGTTTAATAAATAAAAAAGTTACGGCAATTTAAAGAATCACGTTGAACTTGCTGAACGTTTGTTGGCGCGGGTTAGGCATTTTCAAAAATGGTGCCCAAAGTCACTTTTCTACGCGGGCGAAGTCGCGGGCACAGCTAGTAATAAATATGTTTTGTGAGAAAATCACTGTTTAGGAATAAATACATTATTTTTCTCTTTCGTTATATTTAAAAAGATTGTTTATTTATTTCTTAATAGCATTAATCTCTATGGATGGTCTAAGGTATTTTCCAACATTAAAATTAAATAGTCTATGGCCTAAATTACGCTGACTATATTTTTAAGTTTCGTAGCGGCCTAATTAGTAGAAGTTAGTAAAAGATGACCGCTTGGCACAGTGGTAACACAACTGCTTTCTGCGCGAAGGGTCGGGCCCGTCCCGGCTTCGCACGGGTAGACATAGTACTAAATAAAGCCTTTGTTACTTAGTGATAATGTATATTTCAAATGAAAAAATAATTATTAAAATCGGCCCAGACTTTAGAGTTCGTTACCTACAAAAACACATTTCTTTCCTCTTCATAATATTAGTGTAGATGAATAAATATAATCCATAAACATTTAAAAGATTAAAAGTTTTTAATGACGCTGATACATTCACGTCACAATGTCAACACAAGACAATACGCTACTTTGTTAGAATTGTAAGAATAATAAGAGTTTCATAACTTTCCGTTCGGAATATACCTTGAGTTGTAAGGCATGAGCGTTCGCGATTTAGCAAATTTTTTTTTAGTTTTTTATTTTTTTATATTTTTTATATTGTTAACAACAAGGAAGGCATGTTCTTGGATATAGGCAATCACTAAGTTTAAATGTCATCTTCCATAGAACAGGCGATTTATTTAGTTTCTTCATTTGAGATGCAATTATGCACAAAAACTCAATTTTCTTTATTCAATTAGGTTAAATATCTAATAGTAGTAAAACTTTTGATTCGTCATCGTATTACTAACCAAACCTAGCATTTATATATAGCTATAATATTTCAAATTAAAGTTACAAACAGCAGTTTCTACAGAAACATATATATTATATTAAAGAATAATTTCCCTTCGAACTAAAAAATATCCGAAACTTAATAAAACAGCTAGTTAGATAGATAGATAGATAAGCCTTTATTCTCTGACCATTTTTAAATCTTATAAACAGAAATATATATCCTTAAGAGGCCGGCAACACACTCGTGACATCACGAGTGCTCATGGGCGGCGCTGAACACTTTCCATCAGGTGACGCGCCAGTTCGTTTGCCCCCTATTATATATATAAAAAAAAAATGAAACTTAAAATTTCTAGTAAACAAGCACTTATTTCTATGTTCCTTAGTAATGATCATTTAGGTCAGGTTGTCCTTGGACACAGGCCTCCCCTAGTGTGAGCTATATAGGCTTCTATCCCACGCCAGTAGTTGTCTGTTTGCTGTTTGTTCCCAGAACAAACTCTTTATTTTAATTTTAACCTATTTATAAAATTTATAATAAAACAGCTACTAGGTAATAAACATATTTCTGTTTCAAATTATTTTTCCATACATCAGCACGTAACTTGGTCCATCTAACAACAACGTAAGTCCCTCTTGAACTTTATTCGTTAAACTTCCAACTGACTGTAATGTGAATGCATCTCTTGTTATTGTGTAATCCTATCACAGCCAGCTGAATTTAGCGTTAGCGCTAACTTAACGTTGGGAATACCCGTAAGGATTAACGTTACGTTATTTGCAACGTTAGTGACGTCATAACGTCTTTCTAAAGTTATCGCTTGAACTGTAACTAATGTCTGAAATGTTTCGTCTTGACTTTATTATATGAGTCATTTAAATACAAAACAAATTTAAATTTATTATAATATAGCAGCTAATATTGCCTGCGACTCCATCCGAATTTCATATAAACTTTGACCCCCTAGTAGCCTATGTTCTTTCTCAGGCTCAAGACCAAATTTCGTTCTAATCGGTTCAGTAGTTTTAGCGTGGTTGAAAGACAGACAGAGTTACTTTCGCATTTATAATATTAGTATGGATTTTATAATTTGGAAAGAATTACACACCACCTTAATATATGTAAATTACGTGTCACGTTGTTTGTCCGCCATTAACTCATAACCTACTGACCCGATTTTAAATTAAATTTGCACACCGTGTGCAGTTTGATTAAACTTTTATCCATACTTTACATCCCGGTATTGACCGGGATGTAAGTAATCCTATCTTTTAAGTTGGATCAAACTGCACATGGTGTACAAATTTTATTATAATCGTTTAAGTGGTTTAGGAGTCCATTGAGGACAAACATTGTGATACGAGATTTATATAGTATATTAAGAAGATTAACATGTGATTAAATAGAAAATAATTCCCAACCCATCTGTAGTCCCAACATGTTAAAAACCTTAAAAATGACTATTAAATAAGTAATAGTTCCCAAACTATCAACTTCAATTCCCACTTTAATTGCGTATGTAATTGAACGGTTATATTTTAACACTTACAAGGCAATAGCGATTGGATCCCTCCCCAGAGCATCGTTCGGATGATATACCGACCTATGCGAGCGTGTATGCCAATTTATTTCACTTTATCGGTATAATTTTATTTGATAATGTTCTCTAAGAACGGACAGGCTTCATTTACTGGACCTTTAAGTGATATAAAATTATTTTTTATTAATAAACAATAGGTTTTTACTAAAAGTATCAGTTGATATGAGTACAAAATTTCATGATGATCGGTCCAGTAAATTTTGCGTGAAAGCGTCACAAACATCCCCACTTTCACATCTATACATATAATGAAAATGTAACGAGTCGCTGTCCTTACATGGAAGATATATGAGAAAAAATATTATAGGAGAACTTTATTAACGCAATAGAAGCCGAAACAATGATTTTTGAAATTTTTGTCTGTTTGTTTGTGCACGCTAATCTCAGAAACGACTTATCCTTCTAGATGGGGTTTTCAATGATATATTGTAGTAAGCTTCACTTAACATTTTCAGTGTTTAATTCATGTCAATCGGTTGATAAATAAAAAAGTTATGGCAATTTAAAGAATCACGTTGAACTCGCTGAACGTTTGTTGGCGCGGGTTAGGCAAAAATGCTGCTCAAAGTTACTTTTCTACGCGGGCGAAGTCGCTGGCACAGCTAGTTAATAATATAAGTAAGCATTTAACTTAATTTAAAAAAATATAATATCGTTTCGATATAAGTCGTGGAAGTGAATAATGTTGCATGTTTGTTATGATAACAAGAGCTCTAGTCGTATTTTTATTTGCGAAGAAATTCCGATACCGCAGAAACCATCCGCGTAATAAAGCACATATTTTATCGACTTTCCTAAGCTTCTAAATTGAGCCGATTATGTACATTGACGGCTGGGGCCGGACTGATATCGGAGCGGGGCCTTGCTACCTAGAAATGTACTTTGAAACATTTTTTTTGACGTTTTATCAACAACTAGCCCACCCCAGCTTCGCTCGCATATAATATAATGGATGTATACATATAAACCTTCCTCTTGAATCAGTCTATGTACTCATATTAAAAAACACTGCATACATATAAAAAACCGCATTTAAAACTTTTAAAGACTTAATCATACATAGGGATATAGGGACAGAGAAAGCGACTTGGATTAATACTATGTAGTAATACAGAGGGTAGTTCTAAAGGACTAAACTAATATGATACCATAATATTATCTTATCTGGGTCGATTGAGTTAGGAATTGACTTATGGAAACATATACATGCAAAATGGTCAGAGTCAATTATGCCTAGTAATTGTAAATTATTCTAAAGAATTATTTACGATTGTTTTGGAATAAAGCAATGAAGACAAAAGTGCTGAACATTTTTTCTTTAATTATTTACTTAAGAAGTACAATGCTTATTGGTTAAAAAGTCAGCATCATAACATACAGTTTCTGTATTATAATAAACCCATTTGGGACGACAACAAGACGCTATTCATATAACTTCACATATAATATAGGAGCAAAAAATTAAAACCGGGGCCTCTACCAGGGCCCCTAAAACGTAAGTACGTTCTACATATACACCATACATCCAGCGTTGAGAGATTTCCACAAAACCTTTCTTATTTCGTTTTACTAGATCCATCGTTACTTTAATAAAATAGGAGCCTCAAGTATTTACATCGTATGAAAGCAATTCCTGTCTCTTGTGTCTTTTAAATTTTTATTACTGGGAAGTAGTCGTGGGTAGAAATTTTAAGATATGCTTAAGTATGTAATACTTTGTATGTAATTACGTTTTGGTGCAATTTCGATAATATTAAAAATGCGCAACTTTGTGAGAATGTTTGTTATTTTATACTCGTATGTGAAAACTACAAAGGCTGACTATTCATTCCAGAAACAAATGTTTATGGGCCGTAATTACTTACGATCAAGTGGATCGTCTGCTCGTTTTTTATAACATAGGGGGCAAACGAGCCACCTGATGGAAAGTGGTCATCGCCGCCCATCAACACTCGCAGAGCTTGACAGCTCTGGAGTGTGGCCGACCTTTTAACAGATGTACGCTCTCTTCTTGAAGCACCCCCAGTCGTAATTCATCGGCAATATCGC
>DWAJ01003030.1:0-15745 GCA_018238005.1 Eurema mandarina
CAGGAAATGAAGAATATATTCGAGAGCGCATAGTAGTGCCGTTCCGATTGCTCCAAGATTCGTAGAGGTTCTTCGTAAAGTTAACTATCACTTTACGAAGGGCAGAACGAAACGACTGACTGGCTAAAGACGACTTGATGACGATTTTACTTGACTCTGAATATCGACTTTTATCTTGACCACGTTGCCTCTTATAACATTGACATTGGCAAAAAGCTATTCGCTAATGCCATAATATAAGAAAGGAAGGAAGACATAACCGCCTCCTTCACCGAGATGTACGCGTCACCCGTAAGAGGTATTTCCACTGATAATAAAAAGAAGATTTTAATGGGTCAGTTATCCGATTTTGATAATTCTTTAACTGATAGAAAGCGCTATAATGTATGTCAATAAATGATTGAACAAGTTGTACGCATTTAACCATTAAAAATAGCTAGTGCATTAGGAAATTGATAGATAAAAAATCCACTTAAAATATATAGGATTCTAACTTTAATATAAACATTATTTATGCCTTCCACGTATTGGTTTAGAAGTTATAAAATCGTGTTATAGCCTTTAAGGAGATAGCTTACGGCCTGATATAAAATACTTACTGGTACCGGACCGTAAATTGCAAGGAGAAAGGGTTTACAAAACGAATATAGAGCTGTGTTTACATTACCTTCATCTTGATCACGTTTTATTCCTTACTTAAAGCATGTTTACACGCCCGGTTACCTATGCCTGAAAACATTGTCTGTGCAGATTTTTTATGTGATAGCGGTCTACTGAGCTGGTTGCTGGTGGTTTGCTAGAATGTAAGTGACCTCCGCTCATGAATATAGGCAAAGCTAAGTGCTTTATGAATGAGTTGATGATCTGTACTGTACAGTCCATTGTGTGATGAATAAAGTATGTATTTAAATATTTCTCATTCTTATAAATAAAAAAAATCCAATAAATAAAAAAATGAGATTAAGTTCTACTTCTTTGTTTACCACTCGACAAAAATGATACATACAAATAAAATGAAATATTACCTACACCGATATCTAAAATAATGAATAAATGAATAAAATTATAATAATAAATTAAAAAAAATTGGCATATTGACACATCTTTTTATTTGCTGAATACATTTGTGTCTATTATTTCCCATTTGTAACATTCCATACATAAAACCCTTGCCCTGATAAACCCTCGTTATACTGATGTACAGCGGCCATTATTCTGTACTGCGTCGCGTGCGCAGGTCGCCGCACGAAATGAGATCGGGTTTGGCACGCTCTGTGATACTTGGCACGCGTCCTTAGACTAAGCTGTGTTCAGAACATCAGATAGGGCGATGTGTTTGCGAAATGTATGGCTCTTGACTATTTAAACATATTTTGTAGTATTATTTCTAAATAATACTACAAAATATGTTAAAATAAACTACAGCAACACAGGACTTGCATTTTGTTTTTCTTACGAATAATTAAAATACTATCTTTAATGACAATCGTATCGTATTACACTTGACGTTTTCCAATTTCAAAATTCAAACGATCATTGATATTATGTCAAATGTCAAATGTCATGGTGTTCGTTCGTTTCTGTACTGCCAACATAAAGAAAATAAAATGCTAGTTAACTGGCAACTGCATTTTTAGCGCTAAATATGCGCTGGAATGTCATAAGCGAATGAAAACAATGGGTAGTTTCCAAATCGGAAGCTTCATATCCGTACTGAAACTATTCGATAGTAACTGGGATTTAATTAAAATGGAATCTGATTACAGCGAGTGTGGAATGAGGACGAATTATTGGGAAAATCGTTTTTGTTATGAACGTTACAACACTTCAATTTTCATAACTTGGATTTTTACGTACTACGTAATTTGTTTGTTGAAAGTCTTTAGGATATAAGACAGCATTGCTTTATATATATATTTAGTAAATAGTTTTTATTTGTAGTCTTATTATATTATAGCATTTTGGCATTAATAATAAAACTTTTACTAAGAAATTAAAACATATAACTTAAATCTTACAATAATTAATAAAATAATACAATTACTTTAACGTGTTAACGTGTGTCCTACTCACAATTATTTTAAATAATAATGAGTCAAAAAAGTAAACCATTAAAAAATCAATAGATCAAGTCGCATTTTAGCAATAGGGTTCCCCTCTGACAACGTTTATTATAAATACTACGACACGCGCCCTTTGTGACAGGACAATATGCCAGAAAAATTCCCACAGGAAAACCACGATACCGGGGTCACAGAGTATACTTAATTAACAAATTCTTTGTACTGGTAACACTTATGAAATAATAGTGCAATGTAAATGTGTAATAATTAATTAATGCTATTATAATCTGTTATCTTATGCATAAGTGTCATTTCATAAAAAGAATACTTAATTGAAAAAATCACTTTTATTTACAAAAAAGTAATTTGCATGAAAATGAGAATGAGATATTGTATTGTTTAATAAGTATAATTTTCATGAATTTAAAACCATGCCAAATAAAATAAATGTTTTAAAAGTTATTATATCTCATTCTCTCCTTATGGTATTAAAAATAATGCATTACAAAATAAATATTATTAACATATAAATGCTTAAAGCGTAATCTAAAGATGAGCATTGGATCTAATTACATTAAAAACGCCCCATAAATAGCAAACACTAGCACAAACACGTATATTCTGAGCGGATCTTTTGAAAGCGTCGTAAATAGCAGCTGGCTTCAATAAGTTTCGTATTAAATTTCAACTCGGCCGTCTATTATGGCGAAGGTTGGGGAGCCCGAGGCTCGGCCACAAGCCCACAAGTCTGCAATCTTCTGATATGAGCGGACGTGCTATCACTCAGACCAGACCACTGTTTTCTTACTCAGCTCAACCCTTTTGTTCTCTCTGATTAAACGTTTCGATGCTATTCTATTCTTGGTGAAATGGCAGTGCAGTGTTGCCACAATTTTGCCAATGTCTTGTTGTGGGAGGGTAAAAAAGCTTCTATTTAACTAGTTGTCCAAAAATTGTATCCTTCAAGCAGAGATTTCCACAACTACTAAGACAACAATTTTTAGTTTGTTCAGCCCTTTCCTAAAAAAAACACACACACACACACACACACACAATATATACGTTTCGATGCTTGACGCTGCACCATTCTCGAGTTTGACAGCAACGCCTAATACTTTTATAATTACAGTTTAAACTTTTCGTTCATAGACAAGTGTAAGATACAACGATTGAGAAGGTACACCACAAAGTAAAGCTATGCAAATACGGAATCTATAATATTGAACGAAATAAAGATTTCATGAATAAAGAAAGGTTATTATTACGTAAGCGAATCACGTAGCGTTGAGACAGGCTATTTCTGCTGCATTGCATTTTAAATAAACCACAAGGACAAAGCATTGGCTGCTTTAGATAACTTTCCGTTAACCTTACCTCGCAATTTTGTATGTATATTAATACATTAACACTTTCTTTCGTTTATAAAGAAATTTATACGAGGGTGATTCAAGAGTAGTGATAATCGGGTATGTGTTATTCACGTACTGCATCATCAGCCCAAAAAAACGCGTAAATAGGCCACAATTTTCAGGAGCTACATTCATTTGAATACAAGCATTGGGAAAGATAACATCAAAATGGACAAAATCAAGATATGAGCTGTGATACCTTCGTTTGAAAAAACTTTTCATATGTATATTATTTTATTAATGTTTAATTAATTGTATGTTTTTTTTCTTTAGACTAGATATATCCGCCGATAAAAACTGTACAATATATTTGTGACTTTTCATTGTTATCTTTATAATTAACATTTAATATTGTAACAATTATGGCTGGATTACTTCAAATAAAATAAAATTAAATGATAACTGACAGAGCGGACTTGTATCATATATATATCGCAATTTAAATCAATATTCACAAAACTATCGATACGATAAATTGTGTTCGTATCTGGATCGACGAAACAAATTACCGTTCCATAAATATCTCTATGACTTATACTTGAAATGTCCATTGTGTTTCATAACTGACTGGTTTGGAACAATGCATATTTCTTGTGGCCTCAAAAACCGAGTCCAGAATTAAGACAATCCATCTTTATACATTTCAACCGTACGTGATGGGAGTTCAAACAATATTTATCGATATTGTGAGGGTATGTTTTTTTCGTCAACCTTCAAATGGCGTCCCTCTTTTGTAAATGTTCCCATGATAGGGACTTAAAACAAACAAGTAAATGTATATGTACAGAGTCATTGTAATTAATAACATTTATGAGGCAGTTTAAAAGTAATTGTTAGGCGTAATACTACGCAAATTATATATTTTATTTTCTTATTAAAATGTACAGCATAAACGGAAATATTGAAGTTGATAATACCCTAATAATAAAGCTGTAAGGGATGAATAAACAAATGCAACAAACTTAACATTTTAAATAATTACTTTCAAACTATTTAGTCTATGTAAAGACCGCTAAATTTGGACCCAAATTTTTCATCTTTACCCCACAAAAGCCATTCAGTGCAATCGACCGCGTTGAAGACGTGTCTCCATACAATTGTACAAAGAAAATCTTTAATAAAGATTCTGTTTAACTAATGACGCTCGAGAAACATGAGTACCATTTGTTAAAGGACTGATTACGTCAGGAAAATAAATTGACAACTGAAGCTGGGACGGCGAATTATCGTTGTTTAAACGATACTTATTTTTCGAAGTAGCCGTTTTATTTTTATTTTTTAAATTATCAAATTGTAATTGAATTTGGTTTGCTTTGAATATATCTTTTACTAGCTGTTGCCCGCGACTCCGTCCGCGTGGACTTTCATATAAACTTTGAACCCCCTTCCCTCCCTTATACTCCTTTTTTCCTAGTTTTTTTCATACAAATGTTTTTTCCCACTAACTTCCGTTCCCGTGGGAATTTCACAATATCCTGTTGCAACTAACCTTTAAGTCTCCCAAGGTATCTGCATGCCAAATTTCAAGCGTCTAACTTAAGCGGTTTAGATCTTTCATACAAAAGGTTTTCCCCGCTAATTCCCGTTCCCTCGGGAATTTCGGGAATTCCTTTCTTAGCGAATACCTACGTCATAACATCTACATGCACTGCAAATTTCAGCCCGATCCGTCCAGTGGTTTGGGCTGTGCGTCAGTCACCTTTGAATTTTATAGATCTCTTATATTATCGTAAACCTGAAAACTTTGCCTTAAAAACAAAATAGACATGAGGAGTGATGAAAGATTAAATAATGTTTTTCTATCACATTCGTCATTTACAGCACAGAACATAGTCAACGTCTAGAGGTAATATATTTTTTGATGCCGATTTAACGTGCAAGGGCAATTAATACCTCGCCAATGCGAGCAGGAATTTCGGACTAATAATCAATTTAGTCTTCGTCAAATGATAATAATACTTTTATCGAGAGTCTATTAAAAGCACGTATCGTATTTAAATTAGATCTTAAAATCACAAAAAAATGTTTATTAATATGCTTTAATAATAAATTCAAATCATTCAATTTATTCACTCATTTATTTCTATACACAGCCGACACACAAACAATTTAACGTATAAAACTCATTATGTTGTTTGATGTTTCTAAGCTCTTATGTGCGACAATACTTATAAAAAGCGACATTTCTCAACCAACAACGGTTTCAAATGGCTCATGTATATTTAATTAAAATAAACAATGTCTCAAAATGGTTTTTTATCTATAGTCATTGAGATAATAACGTTTTCTTTGCGCTTTGATGTTAGAAGTAATGCTTAAGTGAATAAGTACAGAATTTGATAGACCTTTTACATTAAGGCGTTGTAAACGTGATGGTTTTGAAGATATCATAGTGTTGAAGATATAATACAGAGTAAAGGTTTTATATGGGTTTCAATTACCATTTTAGTGGAATGTTTCGAATTCTCTTTTGTATGTTACAATACATTGTATGATCTGTAATAAATTAAGGCTTTGAAATCTTATTATACTAGTTTCATGAAAACACATTAATGGTAATAGAGTTCAGTAAAAATGTTAAGGCTTTTGAATCTTAGCTATGTTATATTATTCAGAGCTTGATGATGGTCCTTTTTTGTTCGAAAGGTGTGCTTTAAGCTTATGGTATTTTAATTTGGTCCTATTCTGACTATGCCAGGTATAAAATGCAATGAAAGTGCTTTAAGTTAAAATTAATTAATTAAGAAATAACCGACTTTAAGCATTTTTATTCCGATTTTAAGTACCTTAATACAATCACTTCTTTACCTGTTCTAACAACAGGGAGTAAACAAGTTCGTTGTGGCGTTAAGCTTGATGTATTCGTTCTAGATTTCGGTCACAGGATCGGATCCCGTCAGCGGCAGGCTCAGTGAAGTAGGGCATTTGGCACCACGCCAGCGCTCATCAGATCCGATGCTGAACGAAATCTTAAGTTTTATGACCTAATAACTTTCTAAGGTGCTCGCGAGCGCTTTATAGTTCGGCAACTGTTTGCCTCCATAAGTTTAAACATTAATCATATTAATTTTACATCCTATTTCGTTTTATAAATTAAATAAAAAAAAACAATTGATATATTATAGCTTTATATTTTTTTATATATTTCATGCAGTATTGAATTAGATATTAAATACTGAGCATTACGCGTAGGTTGTAATTAGAGTTTTTTATTGCTTCAATCTCCGTGTTATGTGTCATAAACGGCATTAAGCTCAGAAGCCTTAGGCAGCAATTAAATGTAAAAGCTTGAACTTAAAAGATAATTGGTTCATAAGAAGTAACAATTCTGCTTGCGGCTACTCGTCTAATAATAAAAATATAATTGACTACGTGTTTTTTTTGCAGAAGATCACTATATGGGTATAGTTTTTTGACTTTTATAACCGTATGTATTAATTGAATTTGAATAATATATATTGAAAAATAATACCCTATATTAAAAGGAGAACTAAATAGTGTTAACCGTAAATAACGTTTAAATGTTTAATAAATATATAATATATAATAAAAATAAAATTATAATGTTTTGTTTACATCGAAACTTATTGAATTTAATGTAATATGTAAATTATATGGATTTTAGCATATATGTAGATTATAGGTACAACGCAGACGGTTAGATAAGACATACCGTCATGGGACTAATTCCACCTGTAAAGTTATTTATTTTAACGTATAGTATTTATTTGATTTGTTAACAAACAAATATATACTAACATAAACTGTCAGAATATAACTAGCATATAAGCCAATTTGTCAGACATTGCGTGACCGCAATCATTTGTGGTGATCACTGCGTCGTCGAACATTATCAGACAAATGAACTGCAAACTGGTAACTCTTTACTAATATACATATATTTACTACTTAAAACTGAATGGTAGCTATAAATTATCCATACTTCCATATTAATATTATATATGAGAAAGTAACTCTGTCAGTCTGTCTGTCTTTCCATCACGCTAAAACTACTAAACCGATTAGAACGAAATTTGGCACAAAGATAGTCTAGAGCCTGGGGAAGGATATAGGCTACTTTTTTTTAATCAACCCCCAAAAGGTTGCCCGAGGGGTTGAAACTTTTATAATTTTACGCTTTCACGGCCAAACCGCTGAACCGATTGTAATGAAATTTGGTACACAGATGGTCTAGATCCTGAGATAAAACATAGGCTACTTTTTAACTGGGAATAAGGGTTATAAGGTGTATATATATATATATATATATATATATATATATAATATATGAAAGTCCACGCGGACGGAGTCGCGGGCAACAGCTAGTAATAAATATTTACTATTTGAATTGTAGGGTAGCTATAATCCCATCCAAATTGTTTTTTTTGTTATATTTTTATGGTAATAATGTGATCACGTATTCTTGGGGAGTAACTAGGTATACATTTATCTAATTGTGTACAAAAAATGTTGCTATGAGTAGCTTAGTGATAGTATTTTATTGTAAATTTTGCTGATTAATTACATGTGCTCATACATTAAAAGAAACTGTTACTTACAGAAATTATCTTTTTAATAGTGTTTACTTTTTAATGTACCTACTTTGTAATTTGTATCATTTAAAACTCTCAATAAATATAAGACAAGGGCCAGTCAAACTTCGGAACAATCTGCAACAATGTTGCACTTATTGTTCTCTTGAAAATGACTTATGCCATTCTTTTAGAAGAGCATTGGTTTTAGTAGCATCAGGCCCATCAGGTCTGTAAAGTATTTCTTACAACACTTCAAATGATTGTATTGTGGCTTCATATGTAATTTATTTTTTTGTCTATTATATAAAGGCGTTAATAATAATAGTGATAATTTTATCGCACACTCGTACAAAACAAACGAACTAACTTAAAAATAGATACACAAAAATTCGTACATCTATTTTTTTGTTTGTTATTTTATAAATAGCTATTCAATATTCATTATTATTATTTAAAACGATACAACAATATAATAATAATATCTTAAAATGTGCCGCTTCTAATACGCTGAGATGCTTGATTGATTTGTGTGAATGTTCAACAATCTTATAAATATATAAAAACAGAAATTGAGTGACTGGCATAAACGGCCAAACTTAGGACAAAATTTGGAAGAGACTTAGCTCAGGTACCGTGGAGGTGAACTAAGAAAGGAATTCCAGAAATTCCTACAGGAACGGGAGCTACGCGGGTAAAACCGCGGGGAAAAACGGCTAGTCGTAAATAAAATTCAAGATTGCTCGTATACCTACCTATAAAACTAATGAAAGTGTATAACCAAATAGGTAGACATTAACACTCGCAGCTTTCTAGCCGTACGATCTACTAATAAGATCGCAGGAAGCGATTAGTTTGTATTAGCGGAGTGCGTGTGAAGTTTCCTTTCTCCGTATCTCGTGTGATAGCTAACATTGTATTTAATTCAACCGTAATACGATTAGATGGAGATTAAGTGTTCCTGTTGACTGTCGTCGGTATACTTTGGCATACGAGTCACAAGCTGTAATATACAATTGAGATTTTATATGCTACATACGAGTATTCATATTAATATCTTAATATATAATTAACGTTTAACGTTGTTTGTCCGCGAATGATTCCTAAACTACCGAACCGATTTTAAATTATTTTTTCACACCGTGTGCAGTTAGATCCAATTTAAAAGAAAGGATAGCTTACATCTCAATTTTTTACATGAATAATATATCTGAGCAAAGCTGCGGCGGATCGCTAGTAATATATATATATGAAATACATTTGTCCTCAAAATTTATTGTTTTATTAAACCTTATCAACTTTAGCGGAGTTTTTTGAAATGTGTTTTTATAGGTTAAATGAATTAAGTTGATGATATTGCGTTATTGGATTGTCTGGATAAAGGGCTACAATTTAAATAAAAAGGAGATTTTAATAGTCTAATGGTTATTTTTGCAATTAAAACAAAAAATATGATAGTAATTTTTTTTTATTTAAACAAGCGCAAATAAACTTAAATAATACACGTGCAATCTTTGATCAATATACTTAAACTAACATTTAAAACTCGTTTACCAATATCGTAAGCCGCATTTCGAATAATTATAGAGAGATGTATTTTCTTATGCTTCTAGCTCAGTATAATGTTAGATATCCATACTAATATTATAAATGCGTAAGTAACTCTGTCTGTCTGTCTGTCTGTTACGCTTTCACGCCAAAACTACTGAACCGATTGTAATGAAATTTGGTACATAGATGGTCTAGAGCCTGAGATAAAACATAGGCTACTTTTTAACTAAAAAAACGGTTATAAGGGGGAGAAAGGGGAAGTTAAAGTTTATATGAAAGTCCACGCGGACGGAGTCACGGGCAACAGCTAGTTCTTTATAAAGAAATAGTTTATTTAAAGAATTACTAAATGAATAAAGGGAAAAGAAAAATACGTTATTATCGCATTTGCAGGTTTGGACTCCCATGTAGGGCGTTCAAATAAAGCGACTATTAATACTGACAAGAAAAAAAGTTATAGCGCGAGCCAGAATTAGTCCACTGGTAGGAAGACAATGAGCCAGAAGCACATTCGAAAATCAAAATTATATGACGACGTAAGTCGGTTCTGTGGTGATGCCACAGCTGTTGTCTCGCATAGATATATGCAAGTATCCGCCAATACCCCACTCGGCGCCCCACGAGTTCTTGATGATCCAAAAGTCTTCACCGTCGTTAGAACCATAGCCAACTAGAGTCACCTCGTGGTTAAGAGATGTAGTTGTGCTAAGGAAATGTAATTAATATCTATGACACATACATTTACAATGTTAGAAGAAATGATTTACGAAGTGGAGGTATAGTTTATGATGTTAAGTCTAACTGATAGATAATTTGATGACAGTTTTAGGCTAAGATTTCGTGTTTGCACTATGAATAAATACGAAAGAGCATGGGAAATAAAAACAGGATGTTCCCACATACAGTTACAGTTTGGAACGCATAGGCATAGGAAAACTAGCTGACGAAAACGTTTTTATGAATAAAAGCAATTAAGCGACCTACCATTCAGTGTCGTAGTATATTCCCCCGGTGTAAAGGAGCAGCGTGTCGGTAGCATCTATAGACACTGACAGCGGGCCATGATTCACTAAAGCCACCTAAAATAATAAGATAAAGAGCGTTTTGACAGTGTCAGACAGACTAACAAGAAGATGATATTTTTATATGCATCTACAAAAATCATTAATATCAACCCATAAATGATAAAGTTATGAACGAACATACATAAATGAATAGAAAAAGAACCAATTAAAAATCTTCTACTTTTTTGAATTCGATTAAACAATCTGGTTCCCTTTTCTTCATATATTCTATATCTAATATAATTGTCCTGTGTTAAACTTAAAAAAACTTCTATGAAATATTGTTTCAGGAATAAGCATTACATACCTTGAGAGCTTCCACACTGTAGGGCGTGACGTCAACGAAGCCTTGAATGGAGTATACGGTCGTCATGTTTTCGATGTGACAAAATCCATCCTATTGAATGAAATTAGGAGTTAAGGCCATTTAAGTTTTGTACAGGCACATTTAAACACTTTTTACATTATGTATTTGTTGTTCAAGCTCGACTATATTAGGCCGAAAATATTTAATAACTACAGTATCAATCATTGTACAAAAATTGTTTTTATCAATAGTATCAAAATGGAAAAGAACAATGTTTAAAGAACTGGAAAGATTTTTAAATGTTATTTAAATAGCAAAAAGCCCACAAGCATACCTTATTTGCGTATGGTCCATATTCCTCTTCAGTCGGGAGACCATATTTCATCATCCATTGGTAAGCAGCTGTGTCACTTCCACCGTCACAACCAATAGCACCGAAACTATTTTCAAATATTATTAAAACCTCTCTTGACAATGCATTATGAATTTTATTTCATTAAACGATATATCATCCAGATAGCTTTTAACTTTCTCAGAAATTATCCGAACAAGAGGAGTTAATTTAAGGAACGTATATGTTTTTCCATTATGATTTTTATGTGAAGCATTATTTATTTTGTTCTGTATATGACTAAAGCTACGTATCTTACCCCCAAGCGCAATCAATGAGAGCCTGATTGCTAAGTCTTATCAGTCTTCCTCCGTTCTTGATAGCTAATGCTCCTTCGACGGCTGAACTTGTGCCAAAAGTCCAACAAGAACCACAATCTTCTTGTTCTATTTACGAAGTATATCTTTAGGATTTTAGCAATTTATTTATAATTATAATAAACTTTATTGGATGTAAAGTTGAAAATAAAGTTAAAAAAAATTCAAATTACACTACAAAGTTAACATGTTTATGGCGGCCTTATTACTACGACGCAATTCTTCCAAGCAACCATAAAATCCTGTTACATAGGTGTGAGATTAAATTTGATTAGGAGTTCTTTTAATTATAATATGAAATGCGTAATAGAAAATACATTGCACAAGGTCCAAGGTAGGTAGCTAAGCCATATTTTACCTTTAACCGGAGTAATTCTTCCAAATAGCCTGTGAT
The DNA here is from genome assembly GCA_018238005.1 of Eurema mandarina. NCBI lineage: Eukaryota > Metazoa > Arthropoda > Insecta > Lepidoptera > Pieridae > Eurema > Eurema mandarina. The sequence goes on from DWAJ01003030.1 coordinate 12,029, forward strand.
CAAACTCCTCTGGTAGTCCTGCAGATATGTCCTTAATTTGTTCGCTGGAATAAGCAAATGGTGTCGTTCCAGCTTGTCCCTTCATTCTCGGCAAAAGACCAGTTATTCTCTTCAGTTCTTCGGGAGTACGGTCGGCAAATTTAGTGACGCCGAGCTTAAATCCTGTATTGTTTCTGTTATTTGCTATAATTCGTCTGTAAAGTGAAGAGTTTTATTTGTAAGTCTTAGTAACAGTTTATTATTGTTTTATTTTTGAATACTATATTAAAATTGTTACCTTAAATTTTTGTGGAAAATAATCTTTCTGGTTTCATGTTCGTCTTTATCTTTGTACACCTTATTGTGTTTTCGCATAAACCTTTGAATAAAAAACAAACAATTTATTATTATAGCCATAAGATTGATTAATTATTTTTACAAATAACTCAGCTTTTATACTAACGTCTTAAATACGTGGTCGACGTGTTTATTGTCTTCGGGGTTGATAAAAAGTAAATCTTTTGTTGCTCGTTCATCATTCAGCTTTGAGACGTTACTGGAGTTACTACACCCATCTATACGAGTAAATGTAGGCTTTATTAAACTACTATCAATACTAAAAATAAATTACGAATTTATTACGATTACGTTTTTAGGAAAAAAATTACTCTACTATTTAAGAAGTAACTTTTTAAACTATGTTGGTATCATACATAACATTTTATTCATAGATTAAATAGAACTGTTTTAACTTACAATCATCGACTTTGAAAATATCACTGCTGACGGAAGATTTATAATTATAAAAGTGCCACATAACATGTTCGCTTAAACTACCCAGCCATGAGTTGAATTTAATTTCCTCGTATCTAGAATGAAAAAAAAATAAAACAAAAGAAATTAAAAAGAAAACATTAATAGAGATAAGCACATACTTTTTAGGAATCCATTTGCCATTGTCATTTAATTCAGCCCATAATGTGTTAATTTGTTCTTCAGATCCGTCTTTTGATTCATATTTGAATTTATGAATGTTACCGCTGTTTGAACGATCTTTACCTACAATATGGAGTAATAGGGTATACGAACGTGCTTTCTTGTTCTTAAAGCATTGGAATTTTTAGCAGGTAGGTAACGAGGTAATTATTTTATGGACACACTATTATTTGTAGAATAATAAATACGTACGGTACCTAACTTTATTAGTAAACTAACATATTAGAAAAAATACTTGGAATTTAACACAACGAAATATTTTTAAAAAAGTAACAATATAAAGAAAATCATAGAACATGTCGTTTTCAGATGAAAAATAATATAAAATTTCTCACCAATATGTGTAAAGTCAGACGCATCAGGTAGTATTTTATCGAGCTTAACTCTATCGAATATGTCTCCTTTCTCTATTTTGCACACCAATTTATTTTTAACGTTTTCTGTAGTTTCTGGGATAACCTAAAATTTTTGTTTATGAATCAATATAATAAATTGCTCTTGACATTGAATAAACATTTAACTTTTTAAATTTTTACCGTATATTTAACGCCATATTTAAAAGCGCTTTTTCTGCTTCCCTTGAAGGCAAAATTTTTAACTGCACCCTTGTTGTAGTCAATGCGCGATTGTTTACTCGTTCGCCTGAAAATAACATTATAATATATTGAAAATGTGTATTCCACTAATTAGATAATAATTACTTCATATTTAAAAATATTTTAACGTGAGTTATTCACTTGAGATTTCTAGTACATCAGTGTTCTTGGATATAAAAAGTAGACGTATATATTTTAAACCGGTCGTTGTTTTATTTTCATTCCCATATTCAAAAACATTTTACCGATTAATTTAACGAACTGGATATAAAGAGTAGACGCATTTATTTATTCATTCCGATATGATGTAGACTCTGACATAAATAATTAACCGCCTCCTTCTCCCCCGAGGAGGACGCGGTTCCGTAACAGGATTTCCCTCGTGAAAAAAAAAGGTCGCCTTCAACCGATATTTGTGGAGATCCAAGGAGGAGGCCTGTGTTCAGCAGTGGACTTTCTACGGCTGAGACAACGAAGACGACGACTAATTAAATGTTTTTCTAACCAGTATTTAAAATCCTCGACCCATCCACCAGTCAACGACCATCTCTCTCCTTCCAGACTGTACTCTCGGCCCCAACTTAGGTCTGGCGTGTCATCGTCATTTTTATCTAAAAAATATTTAAAGATTAAGAATATATGTAGTTTCTTTTTACGGTTAGGTACCCCGTATTACTAAGACTTCGCGCTTTATGTTCGTCTGTTTGTTACAAATCTGTTCCTATATCTTAGGAGGTCATAATCGGAGGATAAAGATTTACACTATACTCATAGAAATTTAAATAATACATTTATAGACATGGTATATGGCGCGATGATGCCTTATTATTTAGATTTCTATGGGTAGTGAAATATTGTCAATGGCAAAAATTGCCAAATGTTACAGACATAGAAAAGTGATCTCTTCCAAGTAACAAAGGGCAAGAAAATACAAAGATAAATACATTATAAGCAAAATAAAAAAAGACTTACCGCTTAACGTCAATACATTTACCACAGAATAGAGTAATATTAATTTATATAAGAGCAAATACATTATGAACGACTATATTACCGACACCTAATACCCTAATAATAAGAATATCAATCCCAAAATCAGTATTATATAGGAGCTTTGATTAATGTTCGCGAATTAATTAATAACACTGTGTTATCGTGTGGATTTGGGAAATATTATTGAGGATATGGTAAGTTGTTTTTTTTATTTATTTAATGTTGGGTGACTGAACAGAAGGTTCGCCTATTGGTAACCGACCATCTCCTTGTATCAACAATGGCAAAACTTATGACTAATTTAGCCTTGACAAAAAAGGGGGGAAAGGATTTGTGACAAAAGGAAATGATGGATGGAATTAAAAGTGGGAAGGAAATTGGTGCCGAGACGTACCTAATTATATATCTGATGATCATTTGACGGTTTTCTGTGAGAAGGTAGTACAAACCCGGGTGAATAAAAGGAATGTTGAAGTTACTTACTGCTGGCTTTTAATTTTTAAAAATTATCTGTCGAAGAAAATTTGTGTTGTTGTAAAAGTAGTCATCTATAGTGATCAGACAACAATAAGAAAGAAAAACTGTTTAAATAACAGAAATATTCAATGTTTTTTTTTCTATTATTTGATGGATGAAATTCACACTTTTCTAAAGTAGAACGATTGTCATTATTATAATATATAAATGTTTTAAAGTGACTATACTGTATACATATCTCGCTATTTAGACTTAAGCTAAGATAATCCCAAGTGTGTGTTAGAAAGCTGGTTAAGTTTCTATGTAAGTTTATTATTAGTTTCGGTAGTTTGTAAGATAGTATAACACAATTATAGAAGGAAGGTAATCTTCATATCTATCGGGTACTAAGTTAAAACATGTTCAGTTAAGTTATTATCCTTTAACATAACGTACTGTTCATTGTGAAAAAGGCTTGATTAGTGGAAATAGAGGATCAGACTTTGTATGGATATTCGTCATTATGAACTTGGATTTCGAAGCTGTCAAACATTTAATGTGATGAACATAACTCGAAGCATTAACTTGTTGGGTAATAATTAAGAGGATTTTATAGTGACGCATATCAATATTAAAAAAATTTAATGTTTTATATAAATATATTAACTCGGCCATCGCATGAAAATACGTGTTCATT
>DWAJ01003031.1:0-15743 GCA_018238005.1 Eurema mandarina
ACTGACTCGACTAAAGATGACTTGATGACGATTTTACTTGACTCATATCGACTTTTATCTTGACCACGTTGCCCCTTATTACATTGACACTGGCAAAAAGCTACACGCTAATGCCAAAATATAAATATAAATAAAAACCACTTTTCTGTCAGTTGTCAGTGAAAATACTTTCCTTTGCCGCCTATTTCAAAATCTTATCCTACTTAAGTTAAACCGAAATCTATGTTAATTGTCTATAACTGATGGTAATTACAACAACGCATCGCTTTATAATTCAAGAAAATGTTAGTATAATATAAGAAATATAATCTTGATTTGAAACGTAGTTTAGGAGTAATTAATATCCAAAACTATAATGAGTAAGAAATGTCAGTCCATTTTCCATATATTTGTAATGTAGAATTTTGAGATCGATTCCAGATAAGTAATTATCAAAACAAACTAATAAATTGTAATAACAAAAACTGCGCAGTTATATTTCGAAAGTGGATTAATCTGTTTCAAACCAGTTTCACGCGTCTGCAGTTCCAGTATTTTTCATGTTTATCCTTTTGGAAATATATAAAAAGTACCTTAGACTTAAGTACCTACATAAGTAGAGGTAACAACATAAGTCCCAAATTGCTGTAGGTACAGACAATACTATAGTCTTGACCTTTCGAGGACTACGCGATTGTAAACATATGATAAATGGCGCGATAAGTAGGTAGGTAATTGTGTTATTGTTTTGATACAGCGTGGTGACGTTGTGATAACAAAAATGCTGCGCACCATCATTTATTTTGGTTTTAAATACTACGTCTTGTTTTTCTTGAAAATTTCAATATTTTAAGTTATAATACTTTCTTGTATAATATTTTTTTTAATTTGAAATTGAGTTAAAACCCACCTACAAATTTAACAGAATAATTTATAGCAAGTGAAAACGCGAATGTAAAGAGACCTCTTGTAATTGCCCTAATATTTTAGTCAAATATTATGTAAACTGTAGATCAAAGAAAAAACAAGAATTCTTTGTTTACTTCTTAACGAGCGCGTGCCAAGTGTCAGTCGCACAGCGTTCGACCTTCACGTAATTGGGGGTTATTTGCGTCTATTTCTATTTATTGACAAAAACAGCACAAAATATTTTGTATCGATCTACACTCTACTCGAATGTTTACGTGTTCATTCACACGCGTGTGGGTGTGTGTGTGCGCGTCGCTGGCCGCTGCGCATGCGCGCCGCTCGCCGCGCCCGCGCAGACGGCGAACGGCACGATTCCTCTTTGTTTGTTGACAAGCAAAAACCCACCGTTGTTTTGTTCGCATGTGGACACCGTGCGCGACGCACGTACATACCGCCTCAGTCTCGTACAAACCGCGATCAAATCGAGTGATATTTCGTAGTGACTGACTGTACCGAATATATTTTGTATCGTATTCATAATAGTTCAGTGTCTTACTGCGCAAATTGTGAACGGATTGCGTTGTTTTTCACGCGTCAAAAATAACTCTTTCACCACTCTGCCAAAAGGTAACTTTTTAAGTGATTAGTTTTTATAATTAATGTAAGACGTAAATATTAGATATATCTGAGATACGACTTAGTTGAAGTGTATTTTGTGGACTATTGAAATTACTTTATCATTTATCGCTATTACTGTCAATCAAGTGCCTCAGAGCTCTATATAATATACTTGTCCACTTAAATAAACATAAATGCACATTTTTATAAAGATTCTAATTAAATCTATTGTATTTAGTGGAAAAATATTATTTCCGTGATTAGTATGTTCGCATCGCTGACCGCAAATCGTGATAAGTTCAAGTTTTTGCGTCACTTTCACCGCAAGGATAATAAATAGCTTTTTAAATGTGATGAGAAATTATTGAGTTAAAGATAATTTCTAATTTATGTAACGTCTCGACTTTCTATCTACCGATGCTTACTTAGTTCTTTACTGCATGTGGAATTTGTGTTCCGATCACTACTAATAATTTACACACAACATAATAATTCGTATTAAGAGGATAATTTTATTATTCTAAATTGTCTATAGATTTTTTATCTATACTGAATTTTGTAGTTGCAATGTAAACAAACACCACGCTTTGCTGTTCCTTTTTTAAAAATACGAAGAATTCCCGCGCTGTCATAATCTCTTGCAACAGATAACTACATAACATAGATTATGTAGATACATATGCGTTTACGGTTTATCTTACTGGTACATTTATAGTAGGTCGCCAAAGACTGTTACGGTACCTTGTTCGTCTGGTAAGGAGATAACGGGACCGTGTAATATCAGCGGCGGACTTAGCTCGTCCGAGGCTTTTGTGGGGCCCGGTTAGGGCTTTTCTTACCCCGGATATAAGTTTGATAGAAGTGCGCAATAAAGAAAATGTATTAGAAATGCAATGCATTGCATGAAACTGGAATAAAGCCGATGAAGTCATTAAAAAGAAAGTTGTTACAATTTTGTTTTTTAAAATGTTACACTTGTCCAAAGCAATTTTTGAATGAATATTGAGCTATTATTTTAAAGCATTCATTTTCCTTGAACAAATACAGTCAGATCTGAAAATATGAGGTGTTTGGGATCTTAGAGGCTCTGGACAGACCACTTATTATCGCCTCGCTAATCCACCACTGCATGATATGCTTCCATGAGCTGTTATCGATATGAATCATGTATTCTTTTACTGGATTTTACTTTCTTCCATATGAGATTCAGTTTAAACTTCAACGTTATTATTTAAGTATGTATAATTCTTTTATAATACACCCGCGATTTTATCCGTGTAAATGTAGATTCTGAACTCAAACGCTCAAAAAATAATAATTAGGTAAACAATGTTTTAATTCGTAGACAATCCATGCAGTGTTCCAAAATTAAACCTCTTTATTAGGTATGATAAGTTTTTATTTACAACTTTTCAACATCTCAAATCTTAATCCAAAATGGATATTTTATCTTTCACAACGTAAAACGGAAATAAAACTGTTCCGATTTTGCGATGAACTAAGATTACGATTAATTTTGACAGTTCTAGGAATACCTCAATAATTCTTGAAATACAGTCTTTTTGTTAATGACACAGATTAAGAACGGAAGATTAAAACCTTCGTGACAAACAATAATATTATTGCCGTCGCAAAAATAGGCTAATTCTATAGCGGAGATTTAAATATTGTCTATTGTATAAAATGTAACGGTAAAAAGAAATGCGACAGTCAACTTAGTTCATGAATAGATGGGTAATGATCTTGAGAGTAATTTGTTATTTGTGTCGAAGTGAAATGAATTCCCACACAAATGGCTTGAACTAATTGCTTCGTCTTATTTCATTTCAAAGATTTTATCATTTTATGTTATACTTAGTAAGGAAATAACGTTATTCGCGGAAGAGTCTCCGAAGGTACACTAGTTGCGGCAGAGCGGTAGTGGGGTTTTGGTCGGTAGAAGTCCGACATAACCCATGGTCCTTTCACCGAGGTCCATGGGTATCCTATGTGGATGTCCCCACTTTAAAAAATGGTAACGTTATAGGCATTAGTGAGTTAATTATGACGTAGATATTGTTTTTTTTCATAAAAAAATGTTTGTATTTTTCATAGTAACACGTCGAAAATTAATCTGAATTTAATAAATGCGATGATAAAATATTCTTATTAATGGCACAGATGACAGACTATACGATTTCAGGTATAGCGTAGCACATATATATATATATTTTCTTTCATATAAGGCCTACAATAACTACACATGAGTTTGAAAATTTTCAACTGCATAGTTTTATATTAATTATAACCTTTAAACGTTGAAATTTAATTAATGTAAAAAGGTATGTTTTAAAATTTATCTGTAATATTGGTTCCACTTTGTATTGGAAATCTATTTAAAAGATACCTATCGTTTTTGTTCTATGTAATAATATCCTTTCATTCGTTATGTTTTTTGTTAGTCCAAATCGAATCCTTAGATCTAATTTTTTGTTAAATTATTCAGTAAGTATTGGTTTTTTTGGTTCATTGACCTTGCAATTTAAACACGTGTACATTTATTAGAAATAGTTCAACCATTTATATAGTCACATAAAGAAATGACTCACAGGAACTTTAAAACCAATGTAGTTGTTCCACAATTTTTGCATTTAAAATATATGTGTATTATAAATGCGAAATTTTGTGAGAATGTATGCATTTTCGGTACTTTAAACGTAACAGTACTAAAAGGATTTGTCTGTAATTTTTCATGATAGTTTTATTATTTTAAGAATTAACACATATATTTTAGACCACTTTCACTTTCTAGTCACTTAAAAAAATGGAAGTAAGACTAAGAAATATGTCTCAAAATTTCGCATATAAGTCGTGTATATTCTAACATTTTTCCGCTAATGCAACATTTGTTAAGTGTCTAGTTACAAAGCTCCGACCGAAAGCATACTCCAGTGTTGCTAGCATAAACGTAAAAAATACCCAAACTTTATTTAGGGCGAAATTCGCAAGCTGCATTACTGCTACATTAAAGTTTAAACCATAATTTAAGATACCATACTTTTCTCCAGACATTGGTTAGGATTTAACGCCTTGGCATACCCAGCTTTAGTGTAAATCTGGCGCTTTCCCAAGCTAGAAGAAATCACAAGCTAAGACCTTTGTGTCCTTACAATGCTTTCTTTGTTCAAAACTACGCAGTATTTATTAATATATTTATGCATGTGTGCATTACGCGTAGCGCGCGCGTGTGTGTGTAACTATATTATACACAGATTAAATTACACACAATAACACTAATATATGCAAATATTTGTAACATTGATAACGGAAAAGTATTTTCCTGTAAATTCCAGTTTACCTAAGCTGTTATGATTGCGGTGATTATATTTCTATGGTATCTAATAACTTGCTGCGCAGTGCTATTTCAACCACGTTAAACGGTATTTAATATTTTTGTGTATAAATATAGCTACCAAGGGTAAAGACGAAATAAACAAGCAGAAATTACGAACAAAAAAAAAACTAAACATACATGGGATTTATTTTATTGTAATGCAAACTTTTCCAAATACATATATACGTAAATAATATTTACATACATTTTCTATATTGGTTATTAATTAGTATTTTATAGATGTTCTCAAATAAGTAATTTGCAGATTCCTTAGCGTACTAAAATTTATAAAACAACAAGCATGACTTGGTTAAATAAAAATGTTGAGTTTCTGGGAACACTAAGACGATGATTCACATAACGGTACGTTCCCGACATACAATGTTCTAGGTATTAACATTTTCCTCTCACTGCAATTCAGTTTAAAAGGTCTTTGTTTAAATTTTGGGAATCTCTCCAAGTTGTAAGGGCTCTTTGTCCCGAAATCTGCAGACGGCTTAACATTTGGTATCAATTTTATACAAACATTGGCGAATTTTCCTACTCGCTATACTAATTTTGTTGTAGTTCGCGTGGCAATATCTAGTCACATATTTCTTACTAATTTTTTAATCCAGGATATAGATTTTTATTTTTTTCAAAATTTTTCGCGTGACAAAGTTTATACATCAACACTTTTTCACAAAGTTTCGCGTTTATTTTATTATTAAGTACCAAGAGGTTGTTTTCAACAAAAATATATTATTTTGTAACAAAACCTTTCTATAAAACTGATAGATTGTTAGGTGTCTAGACGTGCGTGCAATTAGCGCTGAACACTTGATACTTCAGCCTTTCACGAGTTATTGTAGATAGTAATTGGGAAGTCGTCATTAGACAGGCGAGACCTTTTTCCCACCATCATTAAGGTAGAAGTGATATTAAGAGTTTCAACACGAAAAGAAAATTAGCCATGTGTGGAGTTCGATGTTTACATTTAAATTATTATTTGGAATGTAAATAATATTGATACAACATTTTGCTCGTAGATATTTAGAATAAGACAAAAAGCAGCTTCGGAGTTATGGTTCCAAGGTAGAATAATTTAAAATGCATTTGGTAAAGATGGAAATTCCTTTGAATAAGGCAAAATGTATTCCCGTATGCCAGAAAACCTCAAAACCGAAGTTTGCAGACTGCTTGAAATTCAAATATGATTTTCTGGCTTCCTTATAAATCCTGGTAGTCTAGACGTGCGTGCATTTTCTCGAAAGATCTCGAAACTTCTACTCCATCAATTTTACCAGTTTCTTTATCGCATTTCGTCTGCGTCTGGTTAGTTTTTATTTGATTCGCCTCTAAAGCTCGTCGAAGTTTAAATGAAGCCTTTAGTCACCCCATTCTGTATCCTAATACAACCCTGAAGAAGAACTGACCTTTGCTTTACATAATGCCTTATTTTATCTATTGTATAGTTTCACATATTAATACTTGAACTTAATCTTATTACACTTATTCATTACAAACTTAGCCGCTAAACTAATTACTATCTTTGTGGATTATTTGTAAAAAAACGCGAAAATAAAACAAAATAACTGAGACCATTGCTTAGTCAAAAGAACTCGAATGCCGTTACGTAAATGAAAGCTTGGCGGGTAGTCAGAAAAGTCTGTATAAATCTGAACATAAAAGCAACATAAGTCAGTCTAAGCCATCTCGAGTCCAGTGTCCTTGCACTTATTCGTTCGATGACTCTCGAAATGCAAGAGGTTTTATCTGAAATACCTTTTTATTTTACTGAATCGAGACCTGAGATAAAGGAGACGGTGTTGCCAGCTAATTAGGTTCGGGTAAAGCATCGTGTTGTGGAGTCTTTCTGGTTATATTTTTAATTCAACGTCGAACTTTGTATCTATCGAAAATATCAATGTGACTTCTATTACTTATGTTAGAATAACAGTAACAGTGGTCATTGGCGTAAGTCTAAAACTTAAGAAATATCCAAGACTATTAAATGTTATTATATGTTATATTAATCAATAAAATATCTCACACAAATAAATATCGGCTTGACAAAAAATCCCAATTATAAAATCGTAACATTATATAACATTTAAGTTGAAAACAACTTTTTTGCAGACCACAGTATTCTATTAAGATGTTTGTGTAATAGTTTCTATTTAGCGTATAATTAATATATATCTTTAATTACATAAAATAAAGAGATAATTATTTTATCTTACTGGAAAATGTCTGGACTTACTCAATCACCTTTGAAAAATATTTTATTAATAAAAACCCTACAATTTTTTGTCATACTTAATTATTTCGTTGGTTCTCTTATGTAATAGCTATTTGTTTTTAAAGCTAGGCTTTCTAGAAAGTTCTATTCATACATTTAGAGTTACGTGACTTAAACATAATTGAGTTGGTACAAATCGTAGGTACAATTAACATTTCGTGTTCCCAAAATCTATTTTAAACGCAGACTTGATTGTTAAGCTTACCAACGTTAAACCTTAGTTAAATAAATTATTAAGTTATTGTATTTTTATCGTGACTTCAGTACCTACTTTCGTTAACGTATGTCGACTTTAAGTTATTAAATTTCAATTAAACGTTACATGTTTTTAATACTAGCTCGTCCAACGCAATAGGTAGTATTAATAATATAATAATTTTCTTACAACAAATAGTTTAAGAAATATCAATGTATTTCCTTGAACAAGTATTAATATTTATTTATTAGACCCTTAAATATACTGCAATTAGACTAGTTGACAGAGCAGAGTAGTTGTTTCTTATAAAGGCCGTCAACACACTGCCAAACCATCATAATTAAAAGCGACGATAACTTTACATCAGATATATTTTTTTCTGTTCGCTACTTTTCTTTGCTTATTATAAAAAAATATATAAGAAGAAAATGATGTTTAGTGTCTAAACGTTTAGCCTAAAGCACTAGCATTAAAGATTCGAAAGGTCGTTGACCTCCAAGCTCAGCTTCAAGACGTTTAAAACATAACAATCACGTCACACTAAATGCGTACAGATTGGATCGAGTAACAAGTAATAAGTACCAAGTACCAAGTAATCCACCGCGAAATAGCTGGCGTCAGTGACCGAGTAGGGGGTGAACGAATGAACTTTCCGGTGAACCGTTCAATCGAACTATTCGACGAGAATTATTGAATATGGATTTCTGTTATTTGTGAATTAATGCCGCTCGCTAAAGTTTTGAGTTGAATAATAGTTAAGGTTTGTTTTTGTAAGGAAACATGGAATGTTAAATTAGATGTTTTATTAGATTAATTACATTTTTATTATTTTTGCCCAGACTAGCAAATAGGTCATAGACAATAGGTATCTTATGAGGATTTTCCAATAATACAAAGGTCTATTACAGCCTAAGCGTGTGGCTCAGGCACCAAAGCACAGGAATATAATAGAAAAATCTTAGATAAAATCCAATCAAAAAGAAAACAAATTTGTTTGTTGCCCAACAAAATGTAAATAAAATAAAAGGTTACAAAAAATCATATACTTTCGAATTGAGAAACCTATTCCTTTTTTGAAGTCGGTTAAAAATTATAGAACAATCTTAACTTTTTTGATTTTGGAACATCATCTATAACCGAAATTACAAAAAAAACAACTGACTGTCGCATACTCTTTGTAAATGGTATCTAAACAATAGATGCACATATAAAGAAAGTTTTGCTTTGCATACAGTGAAATGTGAATGCACATTACCCATTAGCATTCAACTTCACCTTGACCCATGCAGTATGATTTAACTGAACATTGTAATTTATTCACGATAATAGATTACGAATTGTACCTAGTACCTATGTACTACAGTACTAGTATGTACCACCGGGTAACCGTCTCCAATTAAGCCCATTGTTTGTTTTATATAAAAATCTAAGAGTCTGTAGTTACGTTGTTCTTAATGAGTCGCCTATACTTATGTTTAACTAGCGGTGTATCGTGGGTTTACTCTCGTAATTTTATCCACATAGACGTTGAAATTATAAAACATGGCGACAATTATTTTATTTATTATAAATGACGGCACAGTGTTATCAAGCGCATGTATTAAACATGTACTTGAAGAAAAGTATTTTTCGAAATGTTTAAAATGAGTCAACTATACTTATGTTTCAAAAACATATTGCAGTAGATGACCTATGGAATTTCCGGACTGGTTGTCTATTTTATCAAATGACAGCTTCATAAGTCGAATGTCATATTTTGAGAATTAAAGAAATAATTATTGAATATTCATTTATTTAATAAAGAGATATAACAGGTATGAAACCATAATTGCCTTATAAGCTTTTCTAGATCCTTAAAGCATAAAATAAATGTAAAACGGGTATTAAAATGTATCAATTAAATAATTATCTCCGGAAAGAAAATGTCATTGCCTTCATTCAACGCTCGCCAACGGAATCGATAAAACATTACAGCATAAAATTAAAAAGAACAGTTACGTAATACTGTTATAAAATGTATACGGACGTATTTTGGCGCCGAATGTTATTAAACGTTAAAAATTTTTCATGAATTCAAAACGCCGTTCACAACTTTCATCGAAGTACAATAGACTACAAAAGTATATAAACATCCAACATTACACAACATTTGAAACACCGACTATTTCATCGGCTGGATTGGTGTTCTTTGTAATTTATATGTACATCTCAGTATGTACCTATATTATTAAATATAAAATATTGCTTTTAACATAGTTTTGTTGGATCATGTACCTATTTAAAGTTATATGTTTATCGGACAAACTTTACCCAAATCCGTAAAAAAACAATACTAGATCTTCTTCAATCAACCATCAACGTTTTTTTCTATACCAAGCACTCGTTCCTATGTCCTAATACTAAAGACAACTTGTTCTGTAAATGTACTACGTAGCTGAGCTCGTTTGGATTACACGTGGACCCCGGAAGCATTCAGACCCGTTTGACCACTTACTGACTTGCAATCACATTTACTTGTTTTGTACTCTTTCGATATTTTACTTACATTTAAATATTATAAACAAGGCATAATTAAAACGTTCCAATTATTTATTGTATTAGTATTGATTCTCATGTACCTTAATATAAGTAGAAAATCATCTTATGTCACTTAGACATAGGGCGCACGGGCGATTCTATCACTGGTAACGGTTTCGTATCTCTGATTCAGTCCGAGAATATGTATAGAGATGGACATCATGTGACAACTGGTCGACTTTTTTGTACTTCAAAAAAATGGCCCTCCTAATATTGAAACCTTATAAATGTCACTTGGTTCCTGACACTTGGCCCCTTTGACCTTCGATGAACTGCTTTTCAACATTTACGCCTCTTATTCCTTTTTTCCATATTTGCCTGTAAAGAAAAATCTATTTAAAGCTCCATAGCTCAAAGGTGAATAAGCTATTCTCATGTCAAAGAGCTCCTATTATAATGTTGTGTATAGCCTGATGTTTGATAAGCGTTCCCTTGGATATAGACAAATAAGTAAATTTTGGAATTATTGCTTGGATTTATTAATATTAAAGCAAACTAGAATTGACCTCGAAGCTGGAATCTTCTATGTTGTTTACCCTACTATAACCTAATAAATGTCACATGATTTTCGACACTTGGACCCTAGTCTAATGACTACGCACACTTATATATACTTTATACATCTTAAACAATACAGAATAGTTCTTTGTTTGTGTTCAACAAATTTGATTAGTGTAGTGTTAGCCATAAAAGGGTGAAATGTCGCATGAATGAAATTACTACTAATCATAAAACACGATCTAGCCGTGACTTATTTTTTCTATGAATCACAAAATGACTAATACTTTTATTTTTTTGACACGCACATGGTTCATAATTACTAATTATTAACATTAATACTGTGCCTTATACTGGAAAAACATATTTTTTTCAGTCTTTAATACTCATTTGTTAAATGAACGAGCTACTTATATATCGCAAATATAATTATTTCCAAACATTTTAATTTATAAAAAATCAACAAACAATTATAGACAACATATTAATGTTGTTTATTCTGAATCAAAAACGTCTGAAATTAATCAATATTATCACCGTTCTTCAAACCCTAATAAAAGCAAGTCTAGCATCTGTTCCTCCCTTAGTAAGAAAAAAATGTTTGTATCATGTTATGTTGTTATTGTAAAGACCGCAACCTTCTTAGGATATCCCTTTTGAACTAAAAGCAAGTGGCATTTTGCGTACACAATAAAGATGTTAACATACACGCACGCGTTATTGTTTATACAAAGAGCTGACAAAGGCCGCGCACACATCTCCGGGGGTCCGCCCCCTACCGAGCGCAATAATAGGTCTTTAGACCACCTATGTACCGTTGTTCCAAGAACATAACCTCAAAATATCAGTGATGAGTAATGCACATTCAATGTTTATTCTTGTCGTAAAAGGAGCTTATTGATGTGTCAAACTGATTAGTTACTTGAGAATTTATTATATAACTAGCAGTGCCACGGGGACTTTACCAGTGTAGTTCCCGTTTCCGGGGCAATATAGGGATATAAAGTAATCCTAATCCTAGTGTTTATCCAGGATACCACCTATCTACATATCTACTAAATTCCAATTTTCAAGTACATCGATCGTCCCAGCCGTTTTTGCGTGAAAGAATAACAAACATGCATTCACACAAACTTTTACGTTTATTATATTAGTACTATAATATGTAAAATAGTTATTTTGCCTTTATTCTCAATAAATATGTAGGTATGACGATTAAGTGAAGCTTAATTTAGTCTGTAGACTAATCTTGTATCATTCTTTGTTGCAGGTAACGTTTCACCTTTAAAATGTTTGGGGTTAAGATTAAGGACATCGAGTTATCAAGTATTGACATAAGAGGTCGCAGAAGGTACCGCGAAGGTACCCAGTTATAGGTAAGGTACGTATTGTGTCGTACCGTCCTATTCGTCGATAGAAGTCCGGCATAAGTTATGACTTAACCCAAGCGTATTCTATAAAGACATTCTCAATATAGAAAAATAAAAAAAAAAACTCAAAAATAAGAAACTATATGCTAATTTAACATCGTTACTATATTAAAAAATTAACATTTCTTTACAATAAAAATCTCAGTTTTAACAGTCGGTAAAAGTCATATCGACTTAATTAAATAAAAAGTTGCCAGTATGGAACGTATCTTTCTCCGTTTGTTAATACAAAATAAATGTTCGAATCCATGTGAACGCGGCGATTTAACAATTAAAATTTATACAACAATCATTCACAATAATTGCATTGAAACGGTGAATATAAACAGTGTGGTTATGGGAAAATTTCCCACCCGAGGCTCTGCAAGTACTTGCTTATGCAAATTTTTCTAGGGCTTTCGAAAGATCGTGTGGTTAGGCAAATTACAACAGGTATAAGTTTAATATTAATAAGTTAAAACGGGACGGAGAGATGTTAGATGGATTTTGTTATCATTAGTTTTTAAGGAATAACGCGCGCCTAGCATTATCAAAGAAAATATCTAATGGCTATTATTACATCACACTGCAACAAATAGGAGCATAGCAGCCCTTTAAAAATGTAAGTCACTAAGAATTATTATTTCTTTAAATGATCTGAAAATATGTCTGGGAAAATCAGACAACCCGAGGCACAGAATAGCTCTATAGACATTGACGCAGACAAAGTAATTTTATAAAATGAAACGGCGTAGATATGAAATCGTGGCGGCTTATCTAATTGGAACAGTAATTAACACTTATCACGTTATCGTCACATTTCCGCGTGTAAACGACCCGCCACAAAATATTAGTATTAAGTATTAACTCGTAATCACTATTGGTCTTATCTATCAACACCTAGAATGGTGTCGAAAGAAACTATCGTTAAATATAAGTGACATGATTTTGTATCAGTTTTATTGCGAAAACTTGCTTGCCGACCGGATCGTTCATGCTGTACTTCTCCTATACTACCTGTAATCTAAATACACTTTTATTCACTGCTTATTTAAAAAAATAATTATCAATATTGGTTCCGATGTTATCGTTATGTTTAATAATAATGCAGTAAATCGTATATTAGCAAAACTTTCATACTAACTATTAACTTATGTCATAAAGTATTCAAAATATGTACTCATTTGTTATTTGGGTGACTCAAATCTAAGCCTTCTGACACTTATAAATATGTCACATCATAACATCTAAATATATAAAATGAGAAACTGACAGACTGAATGACTGGCTGACATATCAACGCACATCCTAAACGGCTAAACGAAGGCACTTGAAATTTGGAAGGGAGGTAGCTTAGGTACCGTAGAGGTGCACTAAGAAAGGAATAGCCGAAATGTTTAATTGTCTCATTGTATATTCTAAAATTCAACAGAAACTCTAAGCTAGTAAATACGAGTATTAGTAGTATCATATATGACACATACAGTTCCATATATGAACTATGAACATATTAGATAAGACACAGCTCAATGATGGATGCATTCTTCAGAAATAGCCGTGTTTTTGCAATCTCGTCATCTTGTTCCCACACAGCTAGATCACTCGGTATGGCGTGTAATGTACCGTCATGTATGTCGAATCTGAAACACGTTCGTAATCTAATTAATGGTGGGCACTTTATAATATTTTCTAGAAAAGGTTCAATTTAATAGTATGAAATTGTAAACTAAATTGTTGGCGTCTTTATTTTACCACTTAAAGCTGTGTTTCGTTTTTATTGTCATTTTAAATTACACAATGAATATACACTATATAAATTTAACCTTAAGTTGTAAGAAAAAATATTATGAGAGATCAGTCCTTGAGTTTTATGCTTAGCACCATTAGTTATGATTGTAGTGTGTGATTTGAATATCAACTTATATCAGAGGCTCCTGCAAATAGAGAAATATATTAGGAGAAAAATCCTATCTCGATGCATCGCTTTGATGTTCTGGTTCACATCCAGTCCTTTATTTCATTTGATCTTTTCATGAGCTATTTTTTTGTTAAATTAAGGTTTTATAATCAAATAACATTTTTAACGAAATTCTTTTATGCATCAATTCTTTGTTCTGATACTATCCTATAGCCAACGTCAATTCTTTTTGTAGAAGAATGTTATGTTATCCCATACTAAAGAATATGATCTTTGTTCTCTTTATTTTCATTTGAGTATATACTATATATTATTGTATACATGTGAGTTATGACCTACATGATTCTATTGTTCGCGCTTATCTACAGAATCTGATTGCGTTATCACAGAAGGCTCTCGTATTGTCCTGTTTATCGCGTCGGGTCAATAACATTATAAATTTTAATTATTGTTCTCGACTATTTGCTATATCTTCCGGTCATTGCCCAGTGATAACAATGATTTTAAGCCTGATAAATCTGATAACACATTATATCCTAACTGTCTTAGAATTTAATTAATTGGTCTATGAAAACAAATTGTCTTTTCCGAGAACAGTCAAACCCGATTCATATTTCAGTATGACTTACGATTACTTTGAGAGTTTGTAATAGAAATCTGTGAGATAACTATTTCACACGTACTTAAATTTGACTAGTACTTGAGGACTCGTGTATAACCCTGTGCCATTTTATATTTGGTTAATCGTATGAAACCTTCAAAGGCTAGTCGTAACCAATTCGAATATCACGGAAACTTTCGACCTATTTGCGCGTATTTCGAAACAATTCCCTTTCAATTGTCTTTGTACGTTCTATATGCCATGTTTCAAAATAGCTCGTGCTTTTGATTATGTAAATGTATACAGCTGTCAGCTGCTGTGCAACAGCTATCGCGTTCATTTCAGCGGATTATGAGCTGTAAAATTCTTAGAATACGAGATAAAATTGCATGCGTCCGATTAATGCGCAGTGCTTTGTCAACTTGCATAAGAGCTCCTATCAGTGACGCGATGCAATCACGCCTAACCTCTTGAACCCATTTCTGAGACGTTAAAAAAATAAGTCAATGCTCGCTCATTACAAACTTCGCAATTGTATATTTCTGGCAACAGAACGATCGCCGTAATGCAGTTGACTGCACGTGACGCTGAATCACGCGATCTGTATTGACAACGAATTGAAGTAGACTATTAATAATGTTGACTATGCAACGTTTGCTTAGTTCGACTTACTGCGCATTGTTTACGAGATGTGTCGCCTTTAAAAGGAAACAAATTATTATAATAAATATATTGTCAGCGTAAATGGACACGCGTGAATGACGACTAAACATTACCAGAATTATTTGAATCACAGTAATGCATATTATACATAATATATTTATCCACAAGGAAATATAACCAGTAATTTATGTTAAGGGGAATTACAATAGAGTGCATAAGCTACCAATGCATTGAAAATTACTTTACTGAACTTTCCTGATAGAAATAATATCGATGTGTATCGTTATAAAAGTTCCCTATATATAGCGAACTTTTGATTTAAAACTAGAATTTTTACTCTACCCTCACCCAAACGAACGTATGCAACAACATCAAATGTAGGATGATTAATTCAAATTCGTTATTAAGTCCTTCAAACTGCATTAAAAGCCACCCAACCTAACGTGTAAGCTGTTTGAACAAGCTCTAAATCACGCACTAACACGAACATTGTGTGCTGCTAACTTATGTAAGCCTAGTACTCTCGGGGGATTTAAGTCTACAGAGACCTTGCCCCGAGATTTCTTAAACATACTACTTAATCTAGTCTAAACCTATTCTTTCTATTTGCAAACGAGTTAAATATATCTTTATTCAACTGAGCTACATATAGCAACGCTTTAAAATCGTCATGCTATTATAATAAATATGTGATACCAGATTGGAAGACAGTTTCTGCAAA
>DWAJ01003032.1:0-15740 GCA_018238005.1 Eurema mandarina
GTTTGAAATACACAAATTGGTTTAGTATTGAGTTTTACAGTCAAAATGTGGCAAAGAATTTTGATTGTTATGTTGTGTTATGCGATTGTTTATGCAGAATTAGGTAAGTTGGATCTTTATTTATATTAAAAGGGTATTAAAGACTATCTCTTACTTCCATTCCTTTTAGCAGCCAAATACATTCAGTAGAATTTGCATAAAATACTATCAAACATCGTGGTCATATTAAGTGATGATTATTAAGTAAAGAGTGTAAGATTTAAATAATATGCATCAGATAACATTCATATATAGAAAAGAAATTCCTTTAATATTTATTTAAATAAATAAAATAAATAAAATAATCCTTTATTGCTGCTATTAATACAAAATTAAAATAAAATAAAATAATTGTTTTTTGTTTTTATTATCTTATATACTATTTTATTGAACACGTAGAAAGGACCAAACGGCAAGTAGACGGTGGTCTCTTCAGAATGAGTCACCACCGTGATGAGTATCGCCACCACCACCACGACCATCACCACAATTGCTGCTTGAGGTGCATATCATCGCTGGACAGCAGGTCTGGTACATATTGTCTTTTTTACTATTGCAGAAACTTTTGGTAAAGGAAAAACTTGAGTCTAAGAACAAGATGGTTTTTTATTGAAGGAGAATTCTCTACCGAATGCCTTGTTCTTTACGGGGGAGAAGGATGTGGTTATGTCGATCTCGCCCAAAATGGTGCCGCTACTCTAATTACTAAGCTAATAAACTTATTTTCATCACTGCACTATACGCCACTGGTAACTTTACCACCCTCACCACCTTCACAGTTGGCGAGCACAGTGCTATTTCGCAGAAACTTTTTGCCACGTACGACCATCCTGTGGAATCAGCTTCCTCATGCAGTGTTCCCGCACAAATACGACTTCGGGACCTTCAAAAAAGAGCGTACCTGTCCTTAAAATGCCGGCAACACACCCGTGACAACGCGAGTGCGGCGGCGCTGATCACTTAACATCAGGAGACGCGTTTGCTCGTTTGCCCCCTATCATTGAAAAAAAAAACCGATGCTAGTCCGCACCCAGACACGGACTGAGTCATAAAGACATTGATTTTAAGTACATTATAGTTGATTTATTTTCACAGTGAGAGCGAGGCTCTGAGAAAAGATATCTGCAACAGCACTGTACCGAGCTCTTGGTAAGAATTACTTTCTTATAAATCTCTTCCTGCATTGTCAAATACGATTATAAACACATCTTACTTAACTGGGCTTCATATTTAGAGATCAATTTATTATTCGTTCTAATAGCATAATATAATCAAATATTTAACAACGTTTGCTCGCTCTCCTTATGAAAGTCTCGTGAATAAATGCTATAACTACACTAAAAATTAAAAGATTTCTAGCAACATACCACTGTTTCGGTTTGGGTTGGTTGAGTTGGTATAGTCCCTTTTTCATGGTTGAAAAGCATCCTATAAGATTTGCCCAAAAAGAAAAAAAATCTAGTACAAATACATAAATGTTACAGAGCTGCTGGGAACTAAGAAAAACAAACCTTCGATTCATCACACGGACAAAAGGCACATACTACTTATTATATCAATTATTATTAAAGAGATTGCATTTATTTTTACTTTTATTTGAAATGTTTATTTGATGATTATGACTATTTAAAAGTGTAGTAGGTGCATGTATATGGAACTCCAGAAATCTTGCAGAATGTTAGTCATTATCTTCTAAATCGTACCCTAAAAGGACATTCCATAAATTTATTCTAACCCTAGTAGTAATAACTACTAGTGTTATAAACTGTTTATACGTATTATCTCAGAATCAGTTTAACTGATTTAAAAAATTCTTTCGATGGAGAGACACAATATTTCTAAACAAGCTATAGGTAAATCTACCCAAAAATATGGGCTATTCAAAAATAACTGGCAAGCAAAACTAGTAGCCAATAAAATAGTCAACATTTTCCAACGTAAAGTTTAGTGTCGAACCACAGTTGAAGAGGCAGTGCATCGTAATTGGCTGCTACGAGCTGGCCTCGCTACCGACATTTTAGAAGCACTTGTATTATTTGCGAAATATTTACATTCCAACCCACATTTTGGACATTTGCAAGTCATGTGAGGAGCTGTGATGTAAGGACTCAATTTGTTACGATGATCCTTATCAGATTTGGTAGAAAGTATTTTAGATGGTTTTGAAACATTATCGCGTGAAAAAAAATTAACAAAGTTTTTCTGTCCGTCTCTCTATCTCTTTCTATAGATTTGAGATTGTAGGCAAATTCTGATTCTTGTATTCTTCTATTTATGACAAAGAAAGTTACGTCATGTTTGGCGAGATTAAAGAAAAATGTGAAAGGTTGTTAGGATATATTTTTTTGCCTTGGTATTAAGATAAATTATATACTATCAAAAAAAGTTCAAGATGAAGAATTAATATGATAATTTAAAGTTACTTACACAATATTGTTTATATCTCAAACTTTCTACAAGCAATTTCGCTAGACATAAAACCGTTTTCACCGGATGTTATAACGTACACACGTACTCAAAGTAAACGGTTAAAAAACCATATAAAATTAAGTCAACAAGTTCCACGGAAAAATTATTCATAGAGAGAGATCTTTGGAGGTGTGAAATGTCTATTTGAAAGAGATGCCGCTATTGGTAAGAGCGGGACAGCTGTGGATAAGTAGCTCATGAATTGTAGATGTAATTTGGTGGCATATATGAAAGGGCGCAATTGTTTCTCTCGATTTCGGTGATACATTCGTATTGTTATGGCACGAGGACTGAATCCACCATTTTGTTAAAGGGAAATCGGTGGCCCCGCAATGCACGAAATACATTGCGTTGGATATATCGGCTAAAATTATTGCCCATTAAACGTAGCAAGCAATGTATGCAAAAATAGATTTAATAGTAAAAATGTCGTGTTGTATAGTGAAGGGTTCAGTGTTTAAAAAGACCCTAGTTACACATTAGATTGTATCTTAATACCATTACTTTTGAGTAGGTAATGTAGCAGAAAATAAAAGACAGAATTAAATGATTGTCATGTTTAGTATGATGGTAGGGGCTGGGCGATTGCGATGTAATTGCATTGTGTTACTGAAATTGTATATTTAAGACATTAGACATATATCATAGAAAAAATGACGTAGTAATATAATATTAATTTATCACAATATTATACAGCATGCTATTTAAAATTATATTTTTGAAATGAAAAAAAGTGTTTTGAAAGTTGTATGAAATCACAAATACATTGCTTCCTTCGCTGCAAATCTGAATCATAATGTAAAAACTAAAACAAAAGATACAAAAAGACTGACTAATGAAAGTGCGTCAGGAAAGCAGTAATATTTTAAAAACGCACTCGGATTAATCAGATTCGAGACAAATAGTGAAGTGCGAGGGAGTGCATAATATCGTAAATGCAATTCCATCGCGGCCACGTGAGACAATCACGAGTAAGGGGGCGCTTACATGGAGCTGGCGGAGTTTGCTATCATAATATAATACTATCAGACAATTGCAAAAACTATACTGGCATATTACGTAGTATCTCGGTAGGTATTTAAAGTCGAGTTAGTTTAGATGAGTTAGTTTAGTTTGAGATTACTGAATCAAAATGCGTTTCATTTATAGAAGTATTATTATGGTTAAGTAATATGGTTATTCAAATACTTATAGGATACAATTAAACTGACACAATATCACTTAATATCATTATAGGAATCTTAAATCAAACTAATATTAATGTTGAATGTATTACAATATATTATCAAATGTATTTGCTAGATGCAAGGGTATATGTGTATTTCACGGCCACTGGCGTATATAGACTACAGTTTACAGTAATTAACACTATTCTTAACACGTACCCCTTTTTATCTTTAGAAAATTCTTTTAAAGATATCCGCTCACCTCGCGGGAAGTGAACACGCTACGTAACCCTACAAATAAAAAAAGACTTGTCATGATCAGCGTCATGTAGCCACCTACCACAGGTGACGAGACGATCCCCGTCTCATAAACCGCGCGCTTTACCGAGTTATTATACGAAACGTTTTGTTAAAACCTGCGTCGAATCCAAATTGGTGTGAATTTTACGAGCAAGCTGAGCCAGCGTTTAGTGTTCGTCTCTATTACGAGTGTAAGTAAATCTTTTAGCGTAAGTGGTAGTGAGGTGATGTGTCGTTTTATTTGGCAGTACTGTAGTTGCTAAGGCAAATGGTGGAATGGAGGAACTCGTTAGTGGTTTAAGAATCAGATGCTAGTCGCTTAGTCTAGCATATTATAAGTAAAAAAGAAGAAAAAAAGAAAAACAACAGGAAGACACAGATAGGAAAACAGAAGAAGAATACGTTGCTGCGGAAAAGGTTTACCACTCCAACGGTGATTTTCAATGTTAATTTTTTATTAAATGCTCATAGGCAGCTCTGATCACTTACCACTGGGTGACGCACCAGCTCATACAAAAGTCTGTGCAAAAAACGTTGCTTCAAGAGTCTGATGGTCTACACATTTTTGAAATTACAATAAGGAGTCGAGCAGAATTTGTAGTATTTGCCTTAGATAGTCCAAACGTGACTTAAAAACTTTAATTAGACTATAGATCATTAATGACAGTCTCCAAAACAGATTTGAAAGAGATACATATAATATTTTGGCATTCCTTATCTTGAGGTCTTAACTTAAAATATGTGTTTCATATATTTATATAAAACTAAATAAAGAAATATGTGTATTACGTTCAACAAGCTATCCAGACCAAATATAAATCTTTTTAGCTTAATATTTTATTGCACACTGTAACAAAGCCTGGTTTCAGGTCTATTTCGTTTTTAATTAGAATCCAAGCTAGCGTGAAAGGAGCCCGCGTCGGGAAATCTAGTTTTAACTGGAATCGGAAGAGATCCATGACGTCATTTTATTTTGTAATTGGAATTAGAATTCCATGGAATAAGCTGGATTATAATTCCGGTCAAATTTTGCATGTTTTTAAATAATTATATTATGATCAAATAGTTTTTTCTATGTGTTTGAGAGGTACATGAACGTCCACCCTTTATAAGTTGCGAACATTTTTTGGCCTGTAACGAAATTGATAAATATAATAAGGATAGATCTCTGTTCCCATACATACCGATACTTGTATGAAAAACTTATCTAAGACTTGATTTTTGATTGAACGCAGTTATATTTGTTACAATAGGTTTTTCAACTTCATGATGAGGGCTAGGCTAATTAAAATTACTTTATTTCGGGATCCGTTAGGTAAGTGAGGGCTCCGGATTTCTTTTTTACTTTAATTCTATAATTTATCACGAACCCTTTAATTTTCCTTTATCTTAAAGGCAATGCAATCATGAGGTACTTAGCTGTGCGACTGTTCATGGGTGGAGGTCGTCGCTATTAAGATATTTCTGCTTAGACGCCCCATCATCATATAAAAAATGTCACGTTTATTCGTTCAAGGCAAAACCGCGGGGCGCGTCTAGTTTACACTAAAATTGAAATATCAAAACAGTTATTGTTTTCGGCGTCGACTCTAGTGTTCTGTTACATGAATAATCAGCAAAGTTAGCATGTCATTGTAATATTTGCATACGCCCGAAGGTTCCGGGACACAAACACGCAAACGTACAGGCGAACTTTCATTTGCGAATCATATTCCTATTACGAGACAAATGAGAAGCCGACTACGGTTATTTGTTGTTTAGCTAGTGAGGGTAGATTACAATTTTGAGTGTGATTATGATTATGATAATTTAAATAGGTAAAAAGGAAGGGCTGGAAAGGAAAAATGAGTCATGTTTGATTAAGAAAAAAACATCCACAGATAAAATATAACCAAATAAGTAAGCAAACGGTGACAAGTGACACAGAAACGTCCGTCGGTTCGTTGGTCGGCCATTTGTTTGACAATCTCATTTGCACGGCAAGCGATTCAATAGAGCCTAACTAGGCTGGCGGAAACGGCGTTAGCGAAGGGACCGGCGAAGGAACCTTAAAAACGAATTTTAGGGTCCCGTGAGATACAGAAGCTTATTAGGAGATGTTGGAATTTGGGTGGGTCAGCTTTCTTTGATTAAGTGATTAAATGATTTTTATAAGTAGTAGATACTATATTAAAGAACCTTAATGGATTTTATGGATAAGTGGATACAGATATGAGTATTATATACATTGAATATTTAGATAAATTATTAAAATTATAGAATAGTGTAACCAAATAAATACCTCAGTTTATTTCTTGATGGCAATAAATAATTACAAACTGGTTGTAGAATTACAAATACAGAATTTATATTAAGAACTAATACCCCGCTTTATAAACATTCAACCGGAAAAATGGATTAAAATGGATAAAAATTTCCAACGATGCACTCGCGCGTATAAACCGTATAAAATATGACATTTTAAGCTCATCAAATTTCGTGGGCAATTTGACCCCACATATCAAACGGGGTATAAACGTCCCCCGGCCCCAGGTAGCCAATTAGTGACCCCACTAACGAGATGTCACTTTGTACCCCGCGCTTTGTGAAATCTGTTAGTGACGTTTTTTTGGAGCTGGCAACTTTGATTTGTAGAGTTATTGAATAAAAAGAATTGTCGTAAAAGTTTTGATTGTTATATGAGGGAAAATCCCCTTAAAATATTTTATTTAGTTTATATTTTTACACGACTACAAAACCAATTTTTTTTATTTTTTTTTATTGAATGAAGTGGTGGGACGAGCTGGACGCCCTCCTGATGGTAAGAGAAACGCCAGCCCATTACCAATGTAGTGCTACCCAGAACTTTGCTCCGGGCAGGGGTGCACTGCATTGACGCTCCCCACTTTTAGTCATAAGATGTTAAGACTCATTAGCCCAGTAATCGCGCTAAAAATAAAGGGTTTTGACATTGGAAGTCTATATAAAAAGTATATAAGGATGTATGTATGTTTGTATGTGCAATTGAAGCTTCTATACTACTGATCTGCTTGTATAACTTGAGATATCAATATACAATACTTAATAGTAGCGCGGAAGGCTAAATGAATTTAATTTAAATCTTTATGTGGTATTAGATTGTAAACTTTTTTTTGCTAATTTTACCAAAATACATTGTCATAATAAAATGACCAGGGGTTGGTTTGAAGAATACCTATAATTTAATTCTACGTTTTTAAAATTCATAGGCTTATTAAGTACACATAAATCCAATTTCTAAAATCAAAGTTATTCAAGCCTCGGCCAATGACGTCATAGTTTTCTTGTTATAATTTGAAGCGTAAGAAACTCCGTACAATCATAACCTTTAAATTTTTATGTCCACTAATACTACTCGTAAAAGTAGGTCTCTTGCATTCGTAACACAAATCGTAGCTAAATATAACTGTACGCTAAACATTCCTTCTCGCTTAATCCCAGTAATTGCTGAGCATATGAAACTCGCTCAAAACTTCCCTTATTACGATTAAAAGCTCCTCTCGTAACATTAAATTACATCGAACGCAACCTTACCTTTGTAGGTACCTCTTAAAAACTATTCGTCAAAGATTAAGCTAAAAATTTATCTTGACGTAACTAAAACTTAATCATCGAAGTCTAATAGTGTGGAGGAAAGGGAGGACCATCGACCAGTCGAACCACTGACTGGCAGTTAAGCCCCGATGGTTCGATGTCGGGAAGTTATATATAAGTCTCGAATAAATACCATAAGCGCGATTCAGAACTCGGCGCATTAGTAGCGCTTAATATAAAGGTAAAGTGAAATGTATCTCTTTTTCTTCTTATTCGTGTTACATTATAGTAAGTTTTTGTAACTCTACAACGATTCAAGTGGCAATATGTGTAACATAGCTTAGTTGAATAAAAATATATTTATGACGTTGATTGCAAGACAATTATGTACCTCAATTACTCGTATGTATATGTGAAGACCCCAATCCTGGATTTCTATTAAACACAAGTATTAAGACCAGTTAAATAGTCAAAAATCCCTTAAAAATATAATATTATGTAACGTTATGAAAGACAGTTAGGTCTACATAATAATCTCTGTCAGCCATATTGCGATTTTCGTAAGGAAAAGTTGTAGCGACGCACCGCGGCTACAAAGTTGAGATTTTTGCAGGCTTATTTTCTAACTTACATGCTCTTGAGACGAGTTCGGGCGTCGACTGAGTATAATATTTCTTTTAACGCGCACCTAATTTATTTTCAAGGAACGAGAAGAAAGTCGATGTATGAGAGAATATATCTTCATTCCAACAGGCTACGTTACATAATAAATAACGCTTTTGAATCAAGGTGTTACGAAACAGTAGTTACAGTTGCAAAATTTTTAATACGAGTAATCTTTTAAGGAAATCTGAAAAGGCTTTATTCGCTTCAATAACAATCTAGTCATTATATTTTTAAAATGTTTCTTCCAATATTTAAATATTATTCTGATGTCTTATCCGCATATTTTGCTCCTTTCCGGAGGCTGTTTTCTAGCTTTTTTATCCTCCACCACCACTCCTTATCCTTTAATGAGAATCTGTTCTCACTTTTCAGGGAGAAAAGACATTCGCGACGCTATTAGTTTAGGTACTTAGTTACTCCGTAAAAAAAAGGTACTTAGTTACCTACTTTTCCCTTTTCATTTGCTTCTATCCTATCCTTTATTGTCCTTTTCATTGGCTGTTTCCTTCCCTTCTATACGTCCATATTAAATAGAACATCCAAAATATAACCAAAACGTATACTCAGGTGACACCGGTCCGAAATGTCTCCCAGATATTTGAACTCGTTAATATAATATATTATTCGGGCTCTTGCTGTGAATGTGATTGAATGATAGTTTTGATGTAAGCCGTCCAAAACATATCAAGTAGACGGATCGTTGATACGCGATGCCCGCGATGATACGTCGCTCATCAAATTAAAGAGTTCTTAGCGATAGTATGTTATATGCGGGTCTAATAAAACATATAAATCGTCAGAGCTCGTGCCTACTCATGTGCCTATAAACGTAAAAGTTTCTGAGGACTTTAGTACGCACTATAGAACATATTTTATTAGATAAACCCTAGATCAACAAATTCCATAGACTTGTGGCCAGTTAACTTTATGTATAAATGCGAAGTTACCAATGAATGGTAAATCAATATGCTATTTTTTTGTAGTGAATCCCACTTAAAAATCCCTAATGAAAAAATATTTTCAATTGCATTGAAATTTTCATAGAAGGTAATGATATCCACACAATTACACATACATAGACGCACACATACTCATACGTATTGCTTTACATTATATTACATAGTCACACACCGAAAATTTCAACGAACTATGAACAGTACACACAAGTGCTAGGAGCACATGATTCTGTCCCAGCGACTGAAATCAAGGAAGCACACATTGATCTTGCAATCACACGTCTGGGGTTTCACTTCTGACGTTATCAAATCGCCTTTGTGCTGAATCAGGCATTCTGTAGACCCTTCTATACCTAGTGTCTACAGTGGATACAGAATATCTTCTAGAAGTTTCTCAGAAAACCAATTTATGGACTTACTGTGCAAAGGGTGTATAAATATTTGTTCTGTCCTTAAGATTATAGTTACAGTTTTTATTTACAGGCTTGTTTCAGCTTTTAATATAATAACATACGTATAAAGAATTGAAAATCAATAAAAATTATTACAGATATAATATCGAATTTTTTTATGTAAACAATATAACACCATTTACTAAATCTACATCGTAAGTCGTCATTATCTGTTCCGACTTTTATATTAATCTTCCAAGTACTTTTGGAGTTTTATCCATTTATGCAAATAATCAAAAATGTCTCTGTATTTATAATAGTAAAGATTGATGTAGGTATTAAAAAACAAATGTTTTTACTTAATAATTAAATAAAAAGCTAGTGTCTGTGTAGCGCTACAGAATATTTTGTGCTCATTTCGTATTTGAGATTTTACTACAAAAAGCATGATGCCAAACCCGTTGAGACATGTCAATTCACAATTCGAAATTCGAAAAACAATTTATACGTTCTCATTGGCGTGTGCGTTCGTTTCCAGTCAACGGCGCGCTCGATAGCAGCCATTCGGCGATCGTTCGAAATTTAAAAAAGCAAAATGGACGAACGCGACCGTTACTAATTTGACACGTGACGCCACATTTGTTCTGTGGCTGTCAGCTTGTAATATGGAGAAATTAATTGGCCCGAGTGACGTTTGGTTGTCAATTATTTTATTAAATTGTTTTAATTGACCTATATACAAATTGAGTGCCACTTTGATAGATTATTATTTTTTTATTATTTTTCTATAATATTGTAACTAAACAGGGATCAATTAATCGGTCTTCTTCTATTAATCATAAAAAGAAGGAAATATTTTTAGCACTCATCCAAATTTTATTCAAATTCATGATGCAGTTTAGAGTGAAACGTAAACATTTCTTTCTTAAACACTAAAAATTCAATAACTAAAACTCTTGCATAATACACATTAAAATAAGTACATAGTTACAATATTCCCATTGTGCACTAGCAAAAAGCAGCGAACCAATTAAAGCCGAAAGAATGTAATTATAAAAGGAGAAAGAAATCAATTGGGAAAGCCATCCCAATTATGAAGTTCTCCCATTCAGGGCTAATGGAAATTTAAACACTGTCCCTCTAATTGTCGTCCGTTTTAGTTTTTTTCCCACTTAAAGTGTCAAATTGGCCATTGTGAGCCATTCGCGTGGACGGACCTTTGCGAGCATTTTTGCTTTGTGAAACGTGTTACATCGATTTAGTTCTGATGAAGAACTAATTCACATTTTTATTTCGACTTGTTGAACACATGAGCGACACATGAACTTTTGATTGTTTGATTTTTTTTTATTTGGTAAGAACATATTATACGTGATTAAGTATATACCCTGAAAATCGACTTTAATCGGTTAAAATTAGAAACATAGCCGTAACGTGTAAGTATCTCTTAAAATATTTAGGAACGAATCATTTACACACTTTTATTTTAAGCTTAACCTACAATATTTGTACAAAATACAAAAAGTTTCCTAAAATCTTTTTGGTTCGCTTTTCTCTCATCAAGTCTAATGATTGAAAACATATTCTATACTAGCTGTGCCAGCGACTTCGCCCGCGTAGAAAAGTGACTTTGGGCAGCATGTTTTAAAATGCCTAACCCGCGCCAACAAACGTTCAGAAAGTTCAACGTGATTCTTTAAATTGCCATAACTTTCTTATTTATCAACCGATTGACATGAATTAAACACTAAATGTTAAGTGAAGCTTACCACAATATATCACTTAAAACCCCATCTAAATAGGATGAGCCGTTTCTGAGATTAGCGTGCACAAACAAACAGACAAACAGACAAAAATTCCAAAAATCATTGTTTTGGGTTCTATTGCGTTAACAAAGGTCTCCTATAATATTTTTTCTCATAATATATCTTTCATGTACAGACAGCGACTCGTTACGTTTTTATTATATGTATTGATTGATGATGAATATAATAGCTTATTTATCTTTCATAGAAAAAAATCTCTTTAAATAAAAATATACATCTCAATAATCTAAGTATACGGTTGATTGACACATTCGTTAAAACTTATATGGGATTATCCGAATATCGATAATAGAATCTTCGCGCGAGGGGGACGTTAGATAAAGTTTATAATTAAATGTTACTCGTTCGATACAATCCCTAAGAATAATAGCTATTTTTCTATCAGAGTTATAATAATATACGCGCTCCGCCATTTTGTTAAGCCAGTTGATAATAATGACGTATTTTATATACAAGTAAGTATATATTTGCCACTACGATGCCATCTATTTTAAAATTAACTACCTTTTGAATGTCATTCCAATTTTATTATTCAAAATATATAAATTTAGTATTTAACTTAAAATACTTAAAACAGACTGAAAATATTTTTAAAAGCAGCCTATTTTTATACACTCACTAAGTTTATATAATCTTCAAAATATAATCGAAATCTTGTTTTATAAAGCGTTAGGTACTTATTTCAAAGCAGTAGCTTTTAAACTACAAGTGAGGTTACAGTGAAATGTTTAAAAGAGCACGACAGTACGTCACGTCGCAGCCACGCCGGGTCAGTACAATTTGCTGATCTAATTACGTTGATAAACTAACGCTTATGTCTTAAATAAGAGTTAGTAGTTATTTATGTAGTTATAAGAAGAAAAGTCACAATTTATTCCTTATGTTTCAATACGGAATAAATCTATACTATAAACGATATTATTATAAAATTAAGGAGTATGTTTAAACGCGCTAATATCAAGCATATTATTTTATTTATTAAACATCAATTAATAGGAGCGAAGCATCAGTAAAATAGTTGTTATATTTGTGAGCTGTAGCGTTTCCTGCTCTGCGTAAGTAGTATGAAAGAAAAACCTTTTTAAAGTAAATATAACTAATAAACAATTTTTTTTTTATAAAAAAAAGACTTCAAACCAAAGAGTAAAAAAATTTGCGTCGCATAAATAATACGTGTTTTCATTTAGCATACCTATCGAAATGATTTAATAGTTATTTTATAATTTTGAAGTAGGAATTATTAGTTTAGCCATACTCTTTGCCAAAATTGGTGGAGACATTTAGTAAATGTTATAATGTTGGAACCAAAAAAAAATTACCTTAAAATATATCCTACCTTGATCTTTAAAGAGCTTACAGCGACTATCTAACACATAACAAGGTACCAATACAAATAAAGGTCCTTTAAATTCCGCACAGGATCGAATTCCTTTTTCTAGATGTATCTCCGATGGGACAATGGAAGCCGTATGAATGGAGCCGTCCCCGGGGACATCCTTTTAATACCCCTAATGAAATTCGTGACCTTAACATGCAAAATAAATACGCTTTAACAAAAATGCCTAATATTGAGGTCAGACATAAACGGTTTGAAACCAAATGTGGAATATGTTGGAAATTGAAGGTAATATAATACTTTGGTTTTGTCTACATATGCGTAATCGTTAGATATTTTAGCGTAATTTTAAATAGCCTATAGCACTCTTCACGTACGTAGGTATCCGACCTATAATATTTCCTGAGATCGTAGAATTTAAATTATAATCAGCAGCCTTTAAATATAGCTATAAATTAAACTTATCCATTGATTTACTATAATCTAGCAGAAATTGTAATTTAGCAATTACGTCACCTTTTGTACGCTTTAGTTGGTGTTTATTTTAACCGACTTTAAAAAAGGAGGAGATTTCTAAATTTCTAAATCTATTCTGTGTAAATGTACTATAGAAAGTTTTTAATAAAATAAACACTCTGCTCTTCAGGACTCAGCAAATGCTGATTTTCAGCTAGCAAAAAATTTAGCTGTCAGTTAACTTTTAAACAGCACGAACAAGTTAGCATTTTTAAGCTCAATTTCCAGCCACATTCGGTCCGCAGTGAAGGAAAGTTACAGGCAATGCTCGTCTCGATTGTAGGGTCTCACCGAATTAATAATTCGGCTTTATAATTTCTATGTCGGAGTTGTTCCGAGTGTTA
Organism: Eurema mandarina; assembly: GCA_018238005.1. Taxonomy (NCBI): domain Eukaryota; kingdom Metazoa; phylum Arthropoda; class Insecta; order Lepidoptera; family Pieridae; genus Eurema; species Eurema mandarina. Next base: position 13,563 of record DWAJ01003032.1, read on the forward strand.
CAGAATTATGGAGCCGTACAAATTCCATTTACGGGCATGTATTTTAATTAGCCTAGTATTTCTGTACTTATCGTTGCGTTTCGGAGTTTTCTGTTTTGACATGTGTGACATGTTCATAGGAATATTATGTACGTATTTGTAGGTCTTTAGGTACAGCCTTCGGAGTGAGCTACCTACCCTGGCTGTGACCAGGGCTTTTGTTACTTTATGTCCAATAGAAATAATAAATAATTAAAATTGTTTGCTTAATAGCTTACGTAAATAGATCATTAGTGAGACTGACAGAAATTTTAAATAATCAAGTAACAATCACTCTACTGGTAAAACTGTATGAAAATACGTTTTTTCCTTTTATGACAGAAGAAAAATAGATACCTGTTTTATTATAGGGGGCAAACGAGTAGGCGAGCCACCTGATGGAAAGTGGTCATCGCCGCCCATCAACACTCGCTGAGCTTGACAGCTCTGAAGTGGGTTACCTAAAAATAAATACCTACAATTATGAGAACTTTGAAGTACAATAATGAATTTCTTTATGTTCAAAGTATTCGAACAAATCGATTTCAATTTTTCTACGTTATTTGCGATGGCTTTTTACAGAATTTGTTTTATATATTTTGGAAAACAGTAAGAACGAAAACACGCAGGGGTCGGTTGTTAAATAAATTCAGTGTCAAATGATAATGTTAATCCGTCACATGCAATGTGCTGCTGTTATGTCCCACGGGGTTTAGGGACGAGCAATCGGGCGTTTGTGAGATAAGCGAGAAGAGGAAAAATATTATTTTATTTGATGTTTTTGCTAACCCTATCTAAACAGCGCTGCAAAGAAAATGATATAAAATATGATGTTATATATTAGTTATGCCATTAAAAGTGAATAAAGAAGAGGAAAGAAGAAAGCGGAAAGGGAACTTAGCAAACGAAACGCAATAACATCTCTGAAGAGATGCCATTACTTGACGCTGGATATCAAGATGTTGGTAGACCTGATAGAGGAAGCGAATCAAAATCACGTTAAAGTCAGTACTTTACGACTTTTATATAAACCTTGACCCCCCTTCCCCCTAATAACTCTTTTATCCAGTAAAAAGTAGCCTATTTTTTATCTCAGGCTCTAGACCATCTGTGTACCAAATTGCATTATAATCAATTCAGGGGTTTGGCCGTGACAGCGTAAAATTATAAAAAGTTTCAATGGTTCAGTAGTTTTAGCGTGATGGAAAGACAGACAGAGATACTTTCGCATTTATAATATTAGTATGGAACCAACTAGGCTTCTTATACGAACAGTTTAAAATCGTCCAACAATTTACCATCAGTTCCGAAGGCATTTTATACTAAACAGTAAGTAAGCGATTGTCAAACGCCAGCCAGCTTAATAAAAAAAAACGCTCGACTCGAAGCTTTCTCCGCGCTCGTCTGCACAGTACAAATCGAAAGGAATGCGTGCAAAAGGGGTGCGAAATGACACGTGTCACGGCTCTGATTGCAGCCCCCTGCAATTAGACGAATAAGCTGATTTGTGCGAATCCACACGTAAATACTGCTAGTTACAGTTGCTGTTCAACTACCCCCCTACCCTCTACCCCTATTTACTCTTTGTAAACTCGATAATATTATTCTCATATAATATTATGATGTAAGCTATCCTATCTTTTAAGTTGGATCAAACTGCTCGGTGTGCAAATTTAATTTAAAATCGGTTCAGTAGTTTAGGAGGATCGCGGACAAACAACGTGACACTTTATTTGTATCTTCTTTCTTGGTGAAAGGGCAGCTGTGTTACCACAGTTTTGGCAATGTCTAGTTGTGTGTAGATAAAATAAGTTTCAGGTTTATTTGGTTATAGAAATTAGCAACACGTGCTTCCAATACCACAGCCAAACATCGGCCTGAAATATACCTATATAAAGCGGGATTTTTTTTTTAATTATAATTCGAATATACTCTCCCGGATCTTAGTCCGGGATCATTTTATATATATTTGTTTTATTTATATTTACATTTTTATAGTTTATATTCTTATAATTTATATTAAATCTGTCACTTTGTGTTATTTCTTTTATTTGAAGCCTTTGCAACCTTTTTACAGAACGCCAGCAGGTGGGGCCTGGAAGCCTTGTCTGCCATTATTTCCGCCAGTACTGGCTTCGTGAGTTTAACGTTTATTTTGGC